>JAJHUR010139614.1:0-13898 GCA_027495735.1 Lutjanus campechanus
AAAAAAAAAAAAAAGTACAGTATTTCTCTCTGAACCAGAGTGGAGTAAAAGTGGAAAGTGGTATTAAAAGAGAAAAAGACTTAAGAAAAGTACTAGAGCTGGATTTGAGCAAATGTACTTAGTTAGTTTAGTTCAAAAGATCAAACAGCAAATCTCACTGTAACAGTTAAGAGGAAGAAAAACAGACAATTAAGGAAAAGTGGGTAAAGAGAAAGGAGCGAAAAGAAAAAAAAAGCTAGTTGCAGATAATAACCTCAGCTAAGAATCTGACAATGTCAAAAAGCAATTTAGTTTAGCAAAGTACATGTTAACATAGTGCTGACATTAAAAATAAAGCCTTTTTTTTTTTGCTGACAACAAGAGTCTGTTGCTTTGGAGACAGTGTGTTAATAAAGCAAACGTCCTCTCTGGAGCCTGTGATTACTGTGCTAATCTGATTACACTGCTACGATGTTCTGTCCAGTGGTCGTCCAACTGGGCCCTGGGGACACCGATGAGGCCCCTGCATGAGCACCAGTGGTCCCCTGAGGAACATGTGGAATAATTTTACCACTGTTTAATTAGCCGTGACTTGTCCCCAACATCGTTCCCCAAGTGCAGCCTCTGTTGTAGGACACCGGCGAGGCAAACCAAGTCAAGTGTACGATGACACTGATTGCACGGAAGGCAGTTTGTTGTGTTATTATTAACATATTACACATCTCCACCACCTGAACCTCCCTCTGTGTCTTTTCTATCGTATGTTGTGGTGGTTGTGTGGCCCACTGACCTAGACAGAAGGATCAAAGGTCTCATGGTTCCATTTACCACCAGCGTGACCGGCTCACGGATTAAAGGTCACGACACCGGGTCAGGGTGGAGAATGTCAACACCCACTCACAGCTTCAATGAGACTGACCTCACATGACAAATGACAGTGTTTGTCACATGTTCAAATGCAGGAAAAAGTACCTTTGCTTATATTTAAACACATATACATATATTTAATATATGTACAACAACAAAGTTGTATCTAATCTAATTTGTCCTTTTGTCCTATTTCACTTACAGGGGAGCGTGATACTATGTCAAAACTGTCAAGTGTAATTTAAAGCAGTGATGCTATTAATTCCATAATATTCCAGCAAAGCCATTAAAGGGTATTTTTTTCTACATTTGGTCCAAAACTCACTAAATCTTACGCTTGTAATTTGTAATTTATGCGTTGCAGCATTCAAACATTTGCTCATATTTTGCTTGACAAGTGGCCATTGAGGCGTTTCATTCGTATCCACTGACCTCCGTCAGGTCACAAAACGTAACGGACTGGTCAAACAAGGCTACTCTGCTCCATGTGTTTTGTAGTTTTTGTGACAGCTGAACCAGAGCTTCCAGGACACGTTCCTATCAGCAAAACAAGTGTTTATCTGCATCCAGCCCTTTATCTAGCCTTGATCCCTTGACTTCTATCACTCTCCGCCATCCACCCATCCATTATTCTACCCCTCATCTCTCCGCTATAATCTCCCATTCAGCCATCCCTGGGGCATTGTAATCTGCTGTAATCTGATGGATTAACCTCGCTGCTCTTTCTCATCAGCGGATGGTTCTGGTTCAGTGCTGTGGCTTCAACCACGAGCTGCTCATTTTCGCTCCTTGCCTGTACGTGCACAGTTTTCCTTTGTGTTTATGTAAAATACAGCCGACAGAAAGAGTAAGAGTAAAGTAGCAGGCTATACAAAAGAAAACATGTCACCTTAAAGGAGAAATCTGTAAAATATTAACTGTGATAAATCAAGGAAACTTGCTACTTTGAAATACTTGCTACTCTAACAGTCATAGTGCCCCCCTTGGAAATTTCTATCATGGACCAAAATAACTTTTTGTTCGCCCATTTCACGTTAACTAGAGTTCAAACGTTTGCCAAATGAGTAAGTGTCTGCTTATGAGTTGTAATCATTAAAGATGGCGTAGATGTTTATAACAGTTACACTGAGCAATATGTTACTGAAGTCTGGCAGGCAGTGAGACAGCCACTTAACTCCAAAGTGTGTATTTTCAGAGCAGTGGGCTTTTGTTTCCAGGATAATGGCCTTAAGGTTACATTAACAGACAACTGACAGTTATAAACAGCTGATCAATTCACAGTTTAGGACTCATCCTCGCTTGCTATTGTCAATTTACAATGTTACATACATTCTGTGCTCCTGTAGCCTGCCTGAACTTCGCCAAGTCTGGGGAGGAGGAGGTGAGGGGAAACAACTCGCTTCAACCATAGATCGTATACTAAATAGGATTTCGACCTATTTAATTCACAGTCTATGGCTCCAACTTGCTATTTGGACTGCTGTACTCATTTTTGCACATGCAATCGTTGCATTTTGCTCATTTAAAACGGCCTAAAACAAACAAAATGCATGATAAGAAAAAGAAAATGATAATTGTTGCACAGCATGTTGCAAAATATGCTTTTTGTGCTTCCGCCTCTGCTCTATTTTCATCTAAAACTGCGCGCGAAGCACAAAGAAACATGTCATTATATGGTGAAACTATAACACCTCTAACAGCTGGATTCAGGCGTTTTTAAGGTTTTAAATTTAGATAGTGGTTAGTGGCGCAAATGGACAAAGAGGAGGGACGGGAAAACACAGACACGCCACGGTTTAGCTAAATGCATGGTGCTTTCAGAGGGATGAATGACTCGTGCCTGGCTCAGAAGGTGATGGGGAGCACGAGACCAAATCCTGCACACGCACAAGCACACACTTGAGAGAGCAACAAGCCTGAGTGGATTAAGCCTTCTCATTTCGGAGACGGAGCGTTAATTAGTGTGTGTATGTGTTTATGTGTGAGTGTGTGTGTGTATGAGACAGCTAACATCTGGGATGCCACATGAAAGTGCAACTGATGCACAGTGGCAACAAATCATAGTAATGTCTTACAAACACTGACAATAAATACAATGATTCAAATAACCCACAAATTGCCTGTTAAAGGACCAGTGCGTAGAATTTATCTGGCGGTGAGCATGCAGACTGCAAACACATTATGCTCCAGGGATATAAAAACATATGGAATATTCCAACACTGCAATATCACAGGGGTGACGATATCTACCATGATAACATGTGGTAAATCATTTTATTGTATTGTTTTCATTTTATTTTATAAAAAGACTGGAATTTAAACATAATTTAAACATATAGACAATTCTTTTGCGCATGCTGAGGTCACGGCTAGCTTTTATTTTATTTTAATAAAGACAGAAAGCAGAAGTACTTTAAGTTAAGAGGAGAAAAACATTTTATTCTTTTTATTGTAGTATTATCGTACCTTGAGTTTTAGGAATTGTTACATCCCTATAATATTTCACTTCTGTCATATTCTGACAATAAACCTATTAATTCTACACCTTTAAGTAATGGAAAACTACAACAGTACCTTGCGCAGCCCACAATGCAAATGGTTCTACAACTGAATGTGGAGCCAGTTACAGAAGATGAGAGGTTTTCAGGCTGAGAGTGAAAGATACTGCGTGGGGTGAAAAGGAGCGACGTTCTAAAAAACAAAGGAAGGTTATTTTAGTTTGGCCCGCTCATCAGCACAGTCAACAGCTGGAGCTGCAACAAAGCTCATGGCTTAATTAAGGCACTTTAAAACACTTATCACCCGATTGTTACAATTTGCGTTGTGAGGGTATCATTATCTCTACTGTCTGTCACAAATAAACATCCATAAATGTGCTTAAAAAAATCATGGACAAAAGGCGCTGTGTGTAGCTGCAGAACTCGCCTGGGAATCATCAAGTTTCTTGGGTATCACAGTAATATCTTGAGAGTTGTCTGTACATCCATGGGTGCATAACAGACAGGAACTCCGAGTTCAGTCTGCATACAAAGCAAATGGAGTTGTCTCAATTTTTGCCTGAGGAGTGGTGCACAGACTTTTAGACTTTAAAACCCCCCCTGGAGTAGATGATGCATGCTGATTTCATTTTGCTTTAATAAAAAGGCTAAAAGGAATGTCTTCATCAAATACATTTCTGAGCCATTTAGAAATATGACTCCAAACATATGAAATAATATGTGAAATGTAATATTGTTGCATTATGATCCATTTGGGGGGGAGACTAACCGCATTAGTTCTGTTGTTACTGTCTAATTCTCTCCATCATCAGCTCATTCCCATTCTCCTCCTCCAACCCCCCCACCTCCATCCCTTTATCCTCTTTTTTTTCTCTCCATTCCTCTCCCATCATTGGTTTCCTGCTACTCATCCATTCATCCCCCCTTTTCCTCTCCTCTCCCCCATCTCTGTCTCTTCTTCTATTGTCCCTCCATATGACTCTGTGACATCAGGCAGCCTGCCAAGTCACTGTACACTTCAATTAGAGGAGAGACCTCGGCGCGCACACACACACATATGCACACACACAGAGCAGTGCAAACGGTCGCCTGTCTTTCAGCTGAATGCTTTGTACGCTTCCCAATGGAAACCAAAAGGCTTCAGAGACACAAGGAGTGTGTGTGCGTGCCTGTGTGCGTGTGTGTTTGTGCAGGGCTGGCACTTGGAGCGTGTCCTAGAGTGTGACTTTGATATCAGTCTTGGTAATCTAAGTCATTCTCTCCGCTGTATCAAGATACAATAGGACCAAGCGCGCGCGCACACACACACACACACACACACACACACAGACCAGATGGCTGAACAACACCAGCTCTGGTTGGCTCTTTGTCCTCCTCCATTCTCGCACTTTCGGCCTGTATATATTTTCTCTGTCATCGTCCGCCTGGTGTGTCTGCTTATCTGTTTGTCTGTCTGTCTTAATGCATGTTTATCTGTTGGTCTCTTTCCTCCCTGAGAAAAAAAACTCACAGTCACATCCAAAGTTTAAAAGAAAAAAAAAAAAAAAAAAAAAAAGAAAGAAATTCTCTGAAGCGGCCGGACAGGCGCACAGCCAAGCAGTTCCACAAAATATAATCTGGATTTTTGCTCATGTACCAGATCAGTACGGGAAACGCAGAGCAAAAGCCAGCAGGGAAAAAGTTCAAAGAGAGGAGACGTAGAAGGAGGGAGTAAACAAATGCGAAATCTGAGGGGGAAAAGATGCAAAGATGGCAGTGTCATCATTTACGTCAGTGAAGATGCTGATGAAAGAGATTGGACTGGACCAAGCCTATACATGGTTTCACTGACTGCACAAGTGGGACTAAGTCAGTTATGAGTCACTGACTCAAATCCACACCTCTGTCATTTAAATCAGGTGCTGTTGGAAAAGATTAGACAAATCCTGGACATGATAACACTAACTACCTGAAAAAACGAGCTTAGAGCTTATCTGCTCAACTACAATTGAATTGACACTGTTAACATAAAGTGTAGGTTTCTAATAGGGATCTAACCAGTGTCAAGCCACTTTAGTGTGGTTGACTACCATCTGTAATTCTTTATATTGATTACATTTTAAAGGAATATTACGTTATTTTACACCCTAGGACTTATTTCTCTAGTTTTCCCATCAGATATGTTAACACTTTAATCATCATAAAAAAAAACAAAAAACTGAGATCTGAGGTATGAAGTTCAATAATGCAAGCAACGAAAGGCTCTATATATGACCCCTGGCATCAGTATTAGGGAGTGCACTTTTGATGAAGTCATCTAAATTTTATGATTCAAAAGAAAGGAAAAAAACAGACAATTCAGTAACGTCACAGTACTGAATGCACTAAAACACATAAAACCACAGATGCAGCAAAAATCGAGGGAAGAAAACAGATCATTAGAGATTAGAACTTTTGGTATGCAAGTAAGTGTGTGTGTGAGAGAGAGAGAGAGAGAGAGAGGGCGTGTACATGTGTGAGAGAGAGAGTGTGTCCATGGAGTGAAGGGTCATTGTCCTTGATTGCAGAGCCCACTCGAGACATTAGATGTTCTCGCTGCAATCACATTGTTCACAAATGTCCAAATCAGAAATCAGGAAGCCTCTGGAGAGCAGCCAATCAATATCATAAACATCATCAAGGACAATGCTCTGACTCTCTCCGACAAACACTCTCTGTCTCTCACTCTCAACCTTCTTATTGTCTATTTCATTAGACCCCCTTGACCCCCGCTGACTCTCAGCCTCTCTTCCCCCCTCTGATTCTCTCATTAACATATCGGTGCGGAGCTGTGGCCTGACATCCTTGTGTCTGGCTCGAGAGCTGGTTTTGAGTTGGACTAAAACACACAGAGAGAAACCAAGGTTAGGACATTGGCTCGGAAAAAAGCCCCACTGGATTAAACAAGAGCTCATGATTTACAAAACACACCACAGAGTGAGGGGGGATTTTAACCACAGAAAATAAAATAGTGGTTTTCCTTAGACGTGTGTGGATGATGGCGACAGCACTAGCAGAATTCCCCTTTTTACATAGTTGATCCATTGTCCAAGAGTTTCGCACCTCACTGGAAGGCTGACAAGTCTAAAATTGCCAGTACGCTTAATCGGAAGTACTCGTCAGATGGTCATGTACCCCACCACCACCTTTCTGATGTTGGGGCAGCTGTATCCAAGCATCTTTTGTAGCTTTGTGAAACTGACAATGCAATATTCACACCCACTACAAGGTGTAATTGGCTGTAGTTTATGTGCACAACTGAGTGCAACACTATGAATGTCTTCCAAGAGAGAATATCTAAAAGTGTGTTCTGTTATCCCCATGTTTTTTCAGACAGCCAGTGTTTCACTCTACCTTTGATTGCAGCAATTTGGGACAGCTAAAAAAACTTGGTCCGAACTGGCTGTTGTCAAGACCAGTCAAAAGGCAACGTGTTGCCCTTCCAAACTAGTCCTTTTCCAGAGTAACCGTGACCCTAAGGCCACATTCAAACAGAATCAGGCACTGCAGAAATTAGCCACAAGTGCTGTAAAATAATCAAAAAATAGCATTTATTTCCCTGATTCAGAGCTTTCTTTCGGTCCCTCTTGTCATTCAGTCTCTAACTTGCACGACCACAGCTGTGCGCTCTCCCTCAAACAAATAGACACAAACCAAAAGGAAGCTTCTTGGTGTCGTTTGGTGCAGGATAAACTGCAGACGTCAAAGCTGGGTACAAGAAATAAACCAAGCAAGGACACAACTGGGAGAGTATCAACGGTGCCCAGTGTCATAAATTCAGGCTGAGTGTGGAGCAGTCTGATCACCGATTTAAGTGATTGGCCAACTTGACATTGGGTTGCATTTCTCTAAAAGCTATTTGACCTTTTCCACTGCACACCACATGCATGTTTATTTTTTCGGCATTCCCCCCGTTTCAGCCTAAATGGACTACCCCAGTTCAAGTCAATGAGATAACCAACATTTTTGCAGCAACCTCTGATTCTGTCTGAATGTGGTCTAAGAGTCTGCTGCCATGCTAGTGGCTCAGTAAGGCTGTACTTTAGCACAGTGGTTCTTTGCGCTAAATGCTAATATCAGCATGCTGATGGCCCCCAACCCTCATTTCATAGTTTATAAATTCATATGCATCCTCTTACATAAACTCAGACAACAAATTGAATAAATAAATGGGGGAACATAATGAATGCAAATGCTTCCACAGAGGGCACATAAGGTGTCTCTGAATGGTTTGATGAGTAAATTAATAATGGCCTTACAAGCTTTCCACACAGTTGAACACTTAGATTTCCAGTTGGAGAATCTACGGCAAGGGACACTGAAACTATTCAGGAGGCCTCAAATGAAACACCCTACTATGACACTTTAGAATGGTTTTACCTCTTATGTGTCACCTCATATATGACCATTCATGCTCACCTAAACGTGTCACCCTCGCTCCTACATTTCTGCTAATGAGACAGGGATAAAGTGTGGAAGGATGCGTTGGATCATGCTGGTGGATTGGTCGCCTTCGATCAGTGCATCGCTGAGGAGAACTTAATGGCCAAAGCCATATGCTGGAAGCTCTCCATGGCAACACAGGTGGAGCTGCAGAATTCTGGGTCAAACTCTGGCCAGTTCCAGCCCCACATAATCATTTGGACAAATTTGAAGATCAACATGCCCAGAAACGGGCTCCAGCATGGTGCCTGAGAGCATGTTGACCCTCAACTTTTGCCCACCTGATCAAGTTAGCAACAATAAATATGCAACACATGGGTAGACTTTCAAAATAAAGGCATAAAACTGACTTGGTTGGGTTGAGGAAAAGATAATGCATAACTTACATATGTCACATAATTTAAGATAAGCGGGACATGTGGGACATGGACTCAAGTCTCCTGGGTTTGTTTGAACCATCCATCCACCCCATCTCCTCCATGCACAGACTTTCTCACTCTTCCTACTACGTCACCTGACTTTGACTGCACATCAGAACATAAGCTAGAGGGGCAACTCCAGAAATGACGCTGGACAGATAGCTATACTTTCTTCGTTGGGGCACTGACCAAGTTGCCATATTTGATGAGTTGGGAGTGAAAACAGGCTGCATGGATGGATGGATGACGAAAAAAAGTACATAATGCACATAACGTTGCTTCGACTCCAATTGCACCATTTTATTAAACAGGGATGCCCTGAATGGTGTTTCCTGGTGTCGAACAAAGTTGACGCACATTTCCCTCACATAAGACATCAGAGAACGCACATAATTGTCGTGACAGACCCCATTGAGTGTGAAGTACACCATGTGTGTCTGATAAGACGACAGAAGGACCATGTGTATGCATTAGTGTATGGGTGTGTGTGTCTGTGTGTATCAACGGACAGACAGATGGGGCAGTCTAGAAGAACAGTTGATGAAGGCTTTACACTGCAGCTGGCCCTTTCTCCTCCCCTCTGCAGCAAAACACACACTCAGACTTACAAAAAAGGTCGACTGGCACCGTTTGCATGTGTGTGTGTGTATGTGTGTGCGTAGTGGGCTGTGAGAGTGGCAGCTGCCCTGGCATCAGGTGGGCAGCTCCCATTTTACACGAAGAAAGCACAGCTGCTGTAATATGTAAACACACATCGTTTCCTGCACTAAACACAACACACACTGATGAAGATGGACTCTCATAACACACACTTGGGGAGTGTGAGACTCCCTTTAATCTCGGGATCATTATGTCGCAGAGACGATACACACATTTGCACATGTGCACACAAACAAATGGAAAATTGACCCTCTGCAGTCCTATTAGCCTACACACAGTCTGTATCCGTTCCTGCATGTGCCCTCTAATCAGCTGCCTGTGTACACACACACACACAACACACACACACACACCCATGCAGGCTGCATCTTTCCTTGATGTGAAAGAGATTAACATAACAGGCAGAAACACACACTGAAATGTTTCTTCTGCCCTCTAATCAGACATAAAAACACACCCACACAGGCAGCATCTTTCCCTTAATGTTAATACTGAAACACACACACACACACACACACTCCTAGATTACCTACAGTGGACTATGAGGCTACACTGACCAAGTGTGGACCTATGCTTCTCATCAATAAATAAATAAATAAATAAATAGAATAGAACAATTACTTTTGAGGTCTTTTGCCATAATATTGCTGCAAATGTGCTTTTTGAGCATTTTTAAAGAAATTGCCAAGAGAGGACTTGCATTCTTGACCCTACCTATCAAAGAGGGGACCTCCACACACACTGCACTGGAATTGTCTGTGACCATGCTTTCACCAAAAGAGCATTTGCTTACTTGCCTTACTTTTTTTGTTTGTTTCTTTCAAAAATGGATAACTTAACTTCAGTGTTATTAATTTTTATACAATTATCTGTGATAACAAATATTAGTGACACTTCAATTTCCAGGTCCCATAATTTCATGGTAAATAGGTAGTAATTACTAAGTAAGATAATTGAGATTTCTTAGACATTACCCCCAAATTACCTTTAGAATTAGCCCCAAATTTCATGGTTAATTATGTGATAACTGGCAAGTACAATGTGCTAAGAAAGTAAGCGAGTATCATATTTGAAATTACCCACAAACACCCTCAGATTTCATGGTAACTATCTGATTATTCACAAGTGTCATGCAAGTAGTAGTAGTACTTGCTAATTATCACTTGTTTACCTTGAAATTTTGGGTAAATTTGAGGTTAATTTCAAAGAAAGTTCACACATGTGAAATGGTAATGACCGCCTACTTGTATGAAAATGGCACTTAATTATCACAGACTTACCATGGGATTTGGGGATAATTTGTGGGTAAATTCAGAGAAATCTCAAACATGTTGCTTTGTAATTATCACCAACTACATGAAAATGGTACTTGTTAATTATCACATACTTAACCATGAAATCTGGGGGTAATTTGGAAGTAATTTGTGGCTAATTTATGAGAATATATTATTTGGTCATTACCATCTATTTACCATAAAATAATTGGAAAATGAAGCGTTACCCAAGTATTACAAAAATAATCATGACCACTTTAACTGAGTATGAATAATGTACTATGCACTAAGTATGAAGGCCAGTAGGCAACATTTGTCCAGGTTTATATAAAATATATTTTTTATGTTACACTTTAAAGATTGATTATAACAGTGCATGACTTTCATTTTCTCTTAGGGGGATACATATTCTTCTGTTATTGTTGGTCATTTGTACTTACTTTATATGCACACATGCACAGAGAACGAGCTGTATCGTTCCCTAGACACTAGTGCAATGTGTCAAACAACCCTGCATAGAGAAACACTCCCATCAACACACCCCACTGCACACACACCAGCCACCCCCGACATGCCAGTTGTTCTCCAGATGCACGCCAGATCCAGAGACACATGTCCACCCATCACCTCCCGTATCTGTGCGGACACATGTTGTGATGGGAGGAGGTTAGCCAGCTTGAATCAGGCCACTGGCACCTGACACCGGTCATCAGCCCAACAGCTGTCTGAACACATCGCTGGCTGTTGCTGAACGTCTGCATATGTGTCTGTGTCTGTTGTTTGTCTGGACCTGTGGCCGGACGTGCCCTAACGGCGGGACATTCTGACTCACTTGGCAGGAGATGGTGATGTCTCCAGCAACATGGGTTTGGGATTGTGGATTTCTGGAGTTATGGGGTCAACACTGAGGGAAATTCTTATTCCATTTTCAACTTGCAATCACAACATGCTGTATTCACACTATACCCATGGGAATTACACCGCGGAGGGGGGAAGGGCCTTCCTGGAGGACAGTGGAACAGATAGGGAGCAGTGGGACATGGAGAAAGTAAAAAAAATTCAAAACTGGCAGCCAGTTCAGTCACGAACTAAAGGCTTTTTTTGGAAAAAAAAAAAAAAAAAGATTGTCAGCATGTATCAGCAATATGCTAACAAGGAAAAGGGGTTGCTTAATTTAAAGGGGGTTATTATGCATTCCCTTATTTTCTGTCACATATATAATGCAAACGTGGTCAAAATTTCAAATAATAAGGGTAAACATGAGGCTATGTAAAAGTAATCCCTGTACACAAAGCTCAGGCTTTGGACTGCTAGTTAGTCCATGAAGTACAGGGACACGCCCATCAACGCATTCAGTCTTTTATTCAACTGCCCTGCTTTTTTGACGCTACCTGACCAGCACTGACAAAGTTAGCAACTAGCAGGTGAATATGGTGGAACATTTAGCAAAAAGCCAGATATTTTTTTCTCAGGAGACGGTGGAGACCAAAACAGAGCTTAAAGGAGATTTAATGTTGGATTTCCATTCATCAGGTTGCTATGAAGGATTGCAAACTCTTGTGTAATAGCATGAGTTTCTTTGGCAGCTGATGGTAAAATAGTTTGTTGCATGTCTGCCAGCTAACACAGCTGCCTAACTGAAAAAAAAATGCAAATGTGCGGACATCACATTTTCCTAATAAGGAAATGCAACTTGCAACAGGCTAAGCGACGTGTTGCTTGTTTGAAAAAACACTCGCTCTGGTTCTCTTTTTTTGTGTGCACATTTTCAGACACTAAATGAACAAAGTTATGGATAAATCTTATGTCAATTTTGGCATAGGTTTGTCCAGAAACAGTGGATATGGCCTTTTTTTCCAGATGGATTTGCTACATACAACCACTAGACACATCACTTAGTTTCCATAATGTCAATACCAAAGTCAGACTCTGTGAGGGTTTTGAGTGAATTAAAGCCATCCCGCAGTTGATAGGTTTAGCTGTGATCTTTCCTTTTGTCTCTTGACACTCACAAAGCCTTCCCACTTATCAAAGATTCATTAGCTCACTAATCCATCCATCTAGCTCTCCATGCACATCGTCCATCCATTAACACTGCGCCATATTCCTCCGGAGGGACTGCCGAGATAATGCCCTGCTCAAGGACACAGGGGGTAATACATATGAAGTGATAGCCCACCTGGGAATTGAACCCACAACCACAATGGCACATTAGCAGCGGCTGCCACTAATAAGTGATGCAGAACAGTATCATATCAGCCTCCATCCCGGAGGTGGCAGAGATCCTGCTGTTGTAATTCAGATCACTCTGCCAGCGCTAAAGAAGGACTATTTCTGTATCACTCCATCCTCATCTAATGCTGTGCTGGCTTTGAAAAAAAAAAAGGTTCTACTCCTTTTTTTCCCCCCTACACACTGTCCATTTGTCTGCTCCTATGATAAGTAACAGCTGGGGAATTCAAATGCAGATGAGTACAGAGGAGACATTTTAACGTGCTGAAGGTGTAGTCCCATTAATTCATTTTCACACTGATGCATTCATTTTCTGCCTGGAATCATTTTGGTAGTAATAAAGAAAGAAAGAAGTGCTGTGATTTCCTCAAAAGAAAACCATTTCACGTGTACTTTAGATGAAGACATTTTTCAGATCACACTTTTCACACAAAATCTGACCAAATATGAGTAAATAGTCAAATCTGACACTCATTTAGAAGTCTAGTGTGCAAGATTCACGGCCGGCAATTTACTGGCAGGATATGGCAGAAATGGAATATAATATTCAGAAGTATGTTATAGTAGTAGTAGTATATTTTCATTAGTGTATAATCACCTGAAAATAGAATTGTTGCACCAGAAATGAGCCATTTATATCTAGAGTAGTCTCGCATAGACAGACCTATCTCCAAAGCACTCAGCACTGGAGAAAGGTCTGGTTATACATATGATGATTCTGTTATCGGGGAAAAGTGCACTGGCCTGTTTGCATAACTTCAAACCAATCACAATTGCCATATTGATGGGGGACTTTGAAAACGCAGAAAGCAGAGATGGTGAATGCTGCCTGAAACAGACATTCAATAGCAGGCATACGCAGGCGACATTTTGTGTGGTTAAATCGTCTTAATTTCTAAATATGCTTGACTGTATCAGCCACACAAAGCCCTGCCTATTACCTGTTCTTTGTTCACTCTGAATAGGTCAGCTGTCAAAAATGCCCCATTGAGCTCCATTAAAACTCTGGTCTACTAGTGTGCAGCGTTGTGACAGCAAAATGGTACTGGGTCACTTTGCTGCTGTTAGTTTGCATTATTATCAGTGGGTAAGGTAGTAATCATGGGCCCCAGTGCACGCTATTATGATGTGCTCTAGTATGCACTAATTGCTAGTTATGAAGTTTACATACCATTAGATGTATTTTATCAACAATGCGTTGGATTTTAGGCTATTACATTGGGAAGCCAGAGAAAGCAAAGAGACAGCTATCAAAACCATGGACAGTGCTCTGATGGTCAAAGTTGTCACATGATCAAATAGAGACTTGATACATTAACATAAATAGTAATCGTTGTACATCTCTATACAATTAGAGGTGTAAATCTCAAGCTTCATCACAATACCATAATTGCTGATATCACAAATTCTTCTGCGGTAAGATTTCAATTAGATTGAAATTAGGGGTCCGTGACTGATATCAGACATTATCATATGTCCATTACACCCCTATATATGATTTTTTTTTT
>JAJHUR010139616.1:540-50553 GCA_027495735.1 Lutjanus campechanus
AAACTTAGGAGCATGGACTGGCGTGGATCTCTGACCTGGACAAGACAAGTGACAAGGAACAAGGAACAAGAAACAAGTGACGAACTGACACAGAGGAAGGGGACACAAAGGCTTAAATACACAAGGGAGAGGGAGGATAACGAGACACAGGTGAGTGGACAACAACAGGTGAAGATAATCAGTGATCAACCAAGGGCGGGAAAACAGACAGAGACAGGAACAACAAAGACACACAAGGGGAAACCAAGACTACAAAATAAAACAGGAAATAACCAACAACACACAACCATGACAATTGACACTGCAGATGCAAGGACGATATGAAGAAGAAAAAACATCCCTATGATCTGAGGATATATATATATATATATATATATATATTGTGATGCATTGTAAACAGAACTGTGTTAAATGGGCTCTGTAAGAATTTGAGTTGTAGACTCAAACATTGCAAACTTTCTGTATGTTGTAGTGTTAAACTTGTATTTCATGCTATATGGTTATAATTCATGTTATATGTTGATGTATGTTGAAAATATATCTGCAAATTAAACAAATAAAATCTCAAACCTGAAAACTTTATTTACAGAATAATAACACATCACAATGACATACTAGTCCAAAATGTCTTCAACATCTACTTTCAATTTTTGACTAAAAAACAGGCAGAAAAAACTGTCTGGAGCCACTAGTTTGGAGTCTATTTTCTTGCATTGGGCATCAATAGCTAGTTTATGGAGGCTCAAGACTAGACACCAGCAAAATTTTGGAGAAAAGGCACAGAGCCGTAGATATAGCGTATGATGCACATTATTGTAATATTAAAACCTTTTTTTTTTTTTGGCAAATATGCTACAGTTTTAAGTCTTGAGGTCTAAAATGACTATGCTGTGACAACAAAGGTATTTAAATTGTTTTAAAAGAGAGTGCCAAGGGGTTTTTTGTGATTTTTGAGTACACGTGTCCCTATCCAAAGAACACCTCGAACAAACGCACTGTGAGTCCAGGAAGGGCTCCTACACAAACATTTTTTGATTTACACATTTTTACAATCAGGAAATGTAAGTACAAGTCCATAAAATTCAAATAAGTTTAGTCTGTTGTCCAAAAGTATGTTTGACCCTTTTTTGGCAGCATTTTTAAAATGCTGTCCTTTCACAAATTATTCATGAAAAAATGGAATTGTTAAGAAATCTTCCTTTTTACACCAAACACTGTGCATCCCCTGGACAATTCAGCATCACCAGTCATCATCTACATGAGTGAATACAGCACTGAGCAGGGCTGATCATTCTTGTCATATAATAAAAAACTGTAGCCTTGATTGTTGCAATGAAATCTGTGAATGAACACAGGATTTCATCTGTGCCTGATAGATGCAAACAATAGAAAATGGTGACTGGTGGATTTCTTTTTTGACACTGAAGTTTCTTTTGTTTATTTATGATCTGAACACATTAGAGAAAAATAGGATGCTTCCCTTGGATGTGTTGCATGTGTTCTGGTCCATAAAACCTAAGGTGACATCCTCAAATGTCTTGTTTTGTCCACAACCCAAAGATATTCAGTAAATTGTTACACAGGAGTAAAGAAAACAGAAAACATTCACATTTGAGAAGCTGAAATCAGAGAACACAGACATTTTTCCATAAGAAATGTATTGACTATCAAAATTGTTGCAGATTAAGTTACAAGTTGGCAACTAATCGATTTATTGACCAGTTGTTGCAGCTCTATTGCATCCTTTTGGATCTTAACGCAAGATCTATATCGAATAACATAAGTGATTTAGCTTTACCATCGTCAGATGACAGTAAGATGCTTCAGTTTCACTTCTTAGTAGTCTCAAGTAGACTACTTTGGATTTAGCAGGCAATTCGTGAATAGAAGTAGTGAAAGAGAGGCTATTCAGTCACCCTTTCTGAATAAATAAATGTTAAAAACACATAATTTGGTTTGCCCCTATTTGCTTTTATCAACTGCACTGAGACCAGTAATTGGATCAAAACGAAGTGCAATCTCACCCGGACCAATCATAGCAGAAACAGCTCCATAAACGCCTTATGGGGACATAGAAAGGCTCTTTCAAGTTCAAGTCATGAAGGCTCCAGACTAGTAATGAAAGAAATGGGGTGTAGGGATTCAGATAATTCTATTAAAAAGGAGCAGGCCAGTACTGAAAAAGCAGGATTCTGACGGATTTTGTTGTGGTTCAAATCATTCAATTCAATCTTTATTACTCACATATTTCTTGAGGAAACTATAATCCAATATAGTTCCCCCTCCCAAATTTTTTTTTACACGATTATGAGGTATAACTGCATGTCTATGAATTCTGTCATCTATGAAAAAAGGTAGGCAGCTCGTGCCAATAATAATAAATGAGTTTCCTTCGATGGGTGCCAAGAAGGGACTAGAAGAAGGGTAGCAGGAAGGAAAAAGGCTTTAGGAGACACTTGAGAGACAAATAGTCCCTAATATCAGACAGAGGACAGGAGGACATCCTGACAAAGAGAAGGTCACTAAATCCCCCCACCAGTCATTTTCCTAATGTAACGCTCCAGCGCTCCAACAGCCTCTTGGCTCCGGCCAGCACACACACTTCATCTGGCCTCGACTCTCAAGGACCCGTCACGCTGAGACAGATGCTTTCCACTCTTCCTCAAAACCGGCTTTAGCAATCAGCCCGTGACTCAGCCTGGAGCAGCAGCAGCAGCAGCCGCGCAGCTGAGGTGGGAAAATAACACAGAAATCAAGGCCCGAAACTACAGGGAATGTTTTGTAGAAGTGTACGGGAGGTAAACATTTTTTTTGTGTGTTGTTCTTTGCCAACATTTACTGTCATTATATCGTCCCCGAAGTGCGTTGCAGCAATGACAACTGAATTTCCCCTTTGGGATAAATAAAGAGTTCTGTCTTATCTCTGGGTCTACAGTTGGCTCTTTGCCATTGACTTGTGTTTCCAGTAGTTATTTCACACTCTTATCCAGAGAGACTCTGTCAGTGCAACATATGCTTCAGCTTCTGTTGCAGCTTATTGTGTGGATGAATAAATACATATTAGCTTTCAAGCTGCCTTCTATTTGCAGTTGCCCTAAGTTTTGTTTTTGAATTAAATGTCAGGAATCATTAAAAGACATTAATTTCCATTCAGCTTATCATATCCAACGCAAATTTCACTTGCGCAAGTTTCAAATTAACCGTGTACTGCAAACACCTACCGTCTCCAAATGCATTTGTCTTATTAAATCAGGAGTCTAGCATTACTCTCAGTTAACCACTCAGCAAATTCTGTCAGTCTTGTAACAATCACCTCATTTTAGCAAATACAATGCTACGAAACACTTTACAAGGACAGGATACTCTCTACTGTGACAGTAAAGTAGCCCAAGTAAACCCCAAATTATTCAAGAAACCAGAAATGAGACCACCATCAATACCGTTATCTAGCTAACATAAGCTTAGCTCAATTTATCTTGTCTTTAATACTGTTCTCACACATCAGATGTGACGAATGCAAGAAGACACTCAAAGAATCAGAATCGTTTAAATTCATGTAACACCCAGCCTAAAGCTATTGGATGTAATTAAACTTTAGCACATACATTCATGTTCCTCACGATTCCTCCACCAGCAGGGCAAAATATTCTCTGTTTGAATTTTTGTTCTTTTTTTCGGTCTCAGGACAAATACCAGAACATCTGAATATCTGAAGATATTCCCATTATCCCTAGCTATATTTTGTGTTGGTTCTAATTAGCAAATGTAACTAAGATAACAAGGGCTGGTTCCTGAACAATAGGCCTGCTTTTCTCAATACCAAATCCATTTAAACTAAAAGAAAATTACATTTCACATTACAATAGAATTACTGACTTTAGAGGAAGTTGTTCGAAGGCGTGGGAGCAGCTGGAGAAACTGTTTTTACTCACTTAAAACACTTTATTCAACCTGGACAACTAAATAACTGATGGAATATCTGTACAGTATTGGACTATAAATAACTAGTGTTGTAATAGTACTGAAGCAATTCAATCTGTAGCATTGAAGTATTGAGGTTCAGTACCCAGACCTAATGGTAACACCCTAAGCCAAGATGGGTGAATATCAAGCATTATACCTGCTAAATATCAGCATGTTAACATTTAGCATTAGCTACACAGTGCTGCAAGTGTGACTCTAGACTCTTAATCTGGTTCTTTTATTGTCTGGTTATTATTACCTATATGGTTCTTTTCTCTTCACTTTCTCCCACACTTCACTGACACTCTGCCCCTTCACACAAGCTGGCACATAACAATCTGTTTCAGTCGTACCAGGGCAGTCTGTGAGCTAAGAGCCATGAATCATTGCCAAAGATAGAGGGCAAACGCACAGGGAATCCTAAATGTGTGGCTTGGCAGTGGCCCCAAAACAAAGCCGGAAACACTGGCTGAGGGGTTTCTCCACAGAGCCAACAGATAGCAGGGGAACCTCTGAGAATAAGGTACGTTTGTAGATGTCAGGTTTTCTAATTTATTCTCCTGTTCAAAAGCATACATTTGGGGTATGTGAATATGCATCACTGGCTGTCTACATGATTGGATTTAAAGATGAGCAAATGGAGAGATAATAAAAATGATGACACAAAATCCCCAGCATTCAATGGAACTGAACTCCCTCAGAGGTTATTTATGCAAAGTCAATGTCCCTCTGAATCTTCATGCTGGTTTATTCTAACTAACTAACAACTGTGTTCCTTATTAAAATGAATTTTACTTTCAGGTTTGCTTCTTTGAATACTATTTCAGGAAAATGCATAGACAAAAACTTTTTACTTTTAGCGGTTCTGAAAGGAGCTGACTGCAATTATGGTGAAGTTGCACTCGCAATTTTGATTTGATTATGGTGGATATTGTGATATATTTCACAGCCATTTTGACATGACATGAAGGTTCCACTCTATTAGACTCACTGCAAAGGCTGTGCAGCAATAAATGAAACAGGACCTTAAAGGAGCAATATGTAGCCATTACATGTGCAAAAATGAGTACATTGTTAACCCCTGCCCCCTCTTCCCCAGACATGGCAGAAACAGGCAGGCTGTAGGAGCTCTGTAGGAGCTCTGTAGGAGCTCTGCAGGAGCGCAGGATGTACACAACCTTGTAAACTGACAATAACAAGTGACGACGAGTCCTACACTGTAAGTTGATCGGCTGTTTATAAGTGCCACTTGTCTGTCAATGTAAAGTTAAGCCTGTTATCCTGAAAACAAAAGCCCACTGCTCGGAAAATGCGTACTCTGGACAATGAGTAAAGTGGCTGCTTGTGTCACTGCCAAACTCCATTCACATTTTTCTCAATTTAAGTTATAAACATCTACTCCTTCTTACAAGATTGTTAATGATTTCTTACGACTGACAACCAGACACTTATTCATTTGGCGAATATTCAGCATTAATTTGAACTCTCATTAGTGAGAAACAGACATACAAAGCAGTTATTCCGTTCCAGAATGAAAATTTCAAAAGGGGGACACTGCAGCTGCAGCATTCATGTCAAGTGAAGCAAGTATTTCAACTTCACATTTCCTTGATCTCTGATGATACGTTGTGGTCATTTTATGATCTGTTATAGTAGATATATTGCAGATTTCTCCTTTAATTAATGTCATTAATCAGTCCTGTGTTTACCTGCTATTTCATATCAATATAGATGCCATGAAAAGGGTCTATTAGGGCTGCACGGCACTAACTATAGTCCATCAAATATGGCAAATATCACAAAATCTGATGCATATTTGTTCTTAAAAGCAGGATGTTTGACCAAAAACATACATCATGGAAAATGCCTGGTTTGATAAGCAAAAAGCATTTGTTTGGATTGCTTGTCGCTCTTGTTTTGAATGTGCAGCAGTGAAATACTTCGATTTTGATTGTTTTCAGATTAACAGTAGAGCTGGGCTCAAGGGCAGGCAAGGACAGCAATCATTTCAGCATCCTAAGCTGATTGTAGTGATGTTGCTGTCTCTTGTCAAAAGGGGAGGCAGCTCTCTGACAGCCCGAGAGGCAGATCTATAGAGGCACATCACTGCTGTCACTGCTGAGTTTTTGGGAACTGATTACCCCTGGTTAAGTGAGACATACGGTGTGCTACCGGCGTACCATGTGCTACCTTGTACCATAGATGAGTGATAACAGCATAGGATGGGATTATAACAATGTCATATGTTGGTCTTTCATATTTTTCCCCACTTCAGTAATAGAATTAAACATCAAACTACAACACAGACAACTGTCATTTCTATGCTTTTGTCTGGGGATTCAGTCTCTCCTTCATCACCACTCCTTGAAGCGACTGCCAGCCACTCTGATAATTCTGAACAAGGCCTCTATTGCCGTCGCTCCTGCTGAGCGATGATGAAGCTTTTAGGATAATCTCTAGCAAGAATCTCTCACAGCAAAGGCTGCTTTTTCAAGATTTTGAAAAGGAAAATGTGCTGCTGTAGAATTGTTTGCTTCAGACAGTAATGGCTTGTTGAGATGGTAAGAGCTAAGAGATCCATTTGAAAAAAATATCTAAATCCAAATATTTATATAATTAATAACAGAGAATAAATCATATCATATCAGTCTGCAATCCTGTCTACATGTTGAAATCATCCACTTGTCTGAATGTTGCCCATATCACCAGTAAATATCACCAATGTTTGCTAATAAACTGCTCACTGTCTGCTCCTTGGACACCTGTGCTGACTTTGCAGATGTCAGATACTTTAGCCTCAGGCAGGATATGCTTGATCAAGTTGACTGACGAGGATTGGCCTGTGAACATGACCAACTATGTGAGCCACACCCTGCCTCAAGCTGGATGGCTAAATACAGAGTCTACAGTGACTGTAGAAAGAGGAGAGGTGCTTAAAGCTACATGCTAATGTCAGCATACTAACATGCCGATGTTTAAAGGAATAATGTTTACCATTTTCAACATCTTTGTTTAGCATGTTAGCATTTGATAATTCACGCTTAACAAAATACAGCTGAAGCTGATGGAATGTTTTGCAAGTACTTGGTCATTAAAAATAAATAAATATATTGTTCTTGTCTTCATCAGGATGTTGTTGTTTTTTATTTATGAGAGTCTTAACTATATTATTAAGATTTTAGAAGAGTATGATCATTTCAAGCCTTTCAATATACACATTTTAATCCATGTCTTTTGTGGGGGACAGTGTGACTTACTTCTTCTCATTTTGAGCAATTTTCCATACTTCAGAAAGCCGAGCACTGAGTGAGGGAGAGGAATTTTAGATCACAGAGAAGAGGACTTTCTGCACCACCCTGCATTCCTTTGATCTGGCTGCCACAAACAGCTGAATCTAGAACAGGTCAGACCACCAGGCCTCTGAGAGACCTGCAGAGGAGGGGTGGCAGCATGAACTTATATGGCGCAGGAGAGAAGGACGCAGTGCCTCCAAGACCAAGAACGGTTTCTAATGTAGCATTCGTGACATGTAAATATGTTCATGCCATGTGTTTTGAGTGATTTCCAAAGTGAAGGTTCACCCACTAAGCAGTTTTAAATGAAATAAAGTACTACTTTCATTAAAAATGTTTGTTAAAATGAGAAATGACACAATTTGTTTTATATTTATTCCCAATATTCATCAAATGAGAAAGAATGAAATAGAATTGCAGAGAAAATGAAAATTTATTATTACCAAATCAATGTCTTTTTTTTTTTTTTGTAGGAAATATTGACCGATGTTATAAAACATAAACAACTAACATTTTTGAGAGAAAAATCTTTGTGACATGTTTCTTCCCAGTTATTTAAATTATGTAAAAAAACAACAACAAAAAAGACAAAAACAAAGAAAAACTAAATATTAAAACCTTTTTTCTTCCTGGTCTCAGGAGGATATGACAGTAAAATGACAATCTTTAGGATTAGGACTGTTGTCCTAATCCTAAAGATAGGAAAACAAACTAAATGAGGACATCACCAAGATTGCAGAAAAATTGTAAATGGGATTTTTAAACACTTTTTGTGTCCCCTCTTTGTAAATTCAAAAATATGAATCAAGAAACCAACTGGCATATTAACCTATAAAAAAGATAAACTTTTTAGAGAGTGAATTTAAGATATATATTTTCATGAAATACTTTTTTTTTTTTGGTTTTACATGTTTGACTGTCCTTCGCTTGTTTCGCCTTTATTTTTACTGGCAGTCCCTTTTTACTTGTTTTATCTATTTTATTTGTTGAGATTTTATCTATTTGCTTGGAATTCTTTTTTATGATCACATTGTTTTTATGATTTACTTGTTTTGAAGTTGCTGCCTTGTGTAAAGCACTCTGTAACATGTGTCAAGAAAAGTGCTCTATAAATAAAGATTATTATTATATCACATATCGTGGCACAGCCTAAAAATATTCAGCTATTATGTATGTACATTATGTATTATGTATAAACCATCTGCAATGTTTTGGCATCTAATTAACCTTCAATAAATGCCATCCAGGAAGTGCAGCTTCAATGCAATTCATTCTAAAAAATCATGTTTTTTAGCTAATTATTAAAATGGAAAACAGCCAGTGGACACATTATTAAGAAAATCGACAGCTTCCATCTGGAGCTTTCTATTCCCTATAGTACTATAGTTGTAGCACCATCATCACTTCACCACTTGGAGCTCATTAACGCATAAATACAGACATATGGAGCTCTGAGAGCATCGGTTTTTAAAGATAAAACAGCCCAAGCAGGCTAGAAGTAATTTCCTAACATATTAAACAGGCAGATACTGACGGAACTGAACTGTTTTCAAGAATGGTCTCTATGTACGTCAAAACGACAGGGCAAAGGGGAGGGGAGAGGGGACAGTCAAGTCACTTGGTCCAGTGTAATCTTCTGCCTGTCCCAGTTTGGTGCCACGCTCAGGGGGAGACATCTTTAAACAGAATTAATCCATGTAGGTCAGGGAGTGAGGAATATTAATCAACCATGTAAGCAGAGGCAGAGGATTGCCTTGCTAGCCCACAGAGAATCCAGCACTGTTGCACCAGAATAAGAATCACTTTTCATCCCCCTGAACAGGATAGAAAAGTAGAAATGTCAGTGAAAAATGTATAGAAATCTGATCCTGTACAACTAGGAGACTAAAAAAAAAACACAATTTCAAAGAAAGGAGACAATGCTGGACAGAGCAATGAAATATTACCTGGCAGCCATTCCTGTATCAGAGATAAAATCTCATAAACACAAGACACCTCTACTTAATTTCTTTCCACTACACAATAAATCATCTGGAAGCATCCTGAAGATTTACCCACGCAATAAAACAAAAATTATATAAAAACTTCAGTATAAAGAGGTTTGACTCACTTGTGCTGGCTTTAGTCAAGACAAATGTAACCAGAAATATTTTGCAGAAATGTGGGGGGGGGGAGTCTTTAGCTTATTTCCCTACTTTCTCTTAAAGTGTTGCTGGCCCCGCCCCCTCCCCTCAGAGAGACAGTGGACATCTTCCAAAACTTGACTTGCATCATGCCGGTTTGTGCTGGACTGGCATGGTTTCTGATTCATTTAATTTCAGCTGCCAAAATGACACATGAGTCAGTGAGAATATATCTTTTGTACTGTTTGGCATCACTGAATCTGAATGTATCAAATAGAGCCTGATTAATACTGACCTTTGAGGTCAATAATGATAGAGATATTCAAGAGATTAAAAAATGTTATATGGATCTAAGTTTTTGTTGTTGTTGTTGTTGTTTTTTTCATGAATGAGTAAAACAAACATTTTTTCACATTAGGAACCCCTCAGTCTCTTTTTCTTAGGAATTGTGACCAAGTTATTAGCTTAGTGGGACATTTTGCTGTTGCCACTGCTTTCTGGTGGACAAATTATGGAATAAATTATTCAATCACCTTGATATATTCAGGCATTTTTGTACTGCAAATTCTTGGTACTTATCTGCTGATATATACACCGACACCAATATCTCTGCAATAGCTTAATGTTGGCCAATACAGTCTCTGCCAGGCCAACTTATCACTACAGCTCTCTGGAAATGTACTGCCTTTGCAAAAGTAAATGAGATGCAAAGGTTGCTAACATTCTAACAGGCAGCAGTTAAAAAAAATTAGTGGTGTTCTATACTTTTCTTATTGGCAGCAAATAAAACCAAACCCAACAGTTAATGTCAATTACTGTCAATTAATCTGTCGATTATTTTCTCGATTATTCAATCAGTTGTTTTGTTGATAAAATGTCAGAAAATGTTGATCAATGTTTCTCAAAGCTCATGATGACATCTTCAAATGTCTTTGTTTTGTCCACAACCCAAAGATAATCACTTTACTGTCAAAGAGGAGTAAAGAAAGCAGAAAATATTCACATTTAAGACGCTGAATTATTTTTTGACTCAAACATAATTATCAAAACAGTTGACGATTAATAATCAATTAATTGATTAATCGCTGCAGCTCGACTGTCCAGTCTTGATTTGTGATTTGACTGTCAACAGATCATTGGCTTTATGCCCTGATAAATGTGATTCATAATTTCTTGAATGTATATATGGTGTGAGTGTTATGGTGTGATAACTGTGCTGTGTTGTAGTGTTTTTGGAGAAAAAAAAAAACTAGGATAATCGCCCACTCCGCTTTTTATTTTGATAATGAAACTGACAGCTCATTACAATCAATGTTTGATTTATTATTGAAACTGTGACACCTGTATTCATAAGTATGTTTTAATTTCACTAAATCCCATCCACTGGCCCTTTAACATGTTAATAATATTTCTCTACCCGACATTTATCTGTTATAAACCACCCAGAAACTGCAACAGGTGTTTAAGTGAAGTGAAATGTATTTGAGGCAGCAGGATGGCATATGTGGGATTTAGTCAAAATAAACTACAGTGTGTTTGCTCATGGTAATGAAGGACATGTCACACAGTGCAACAGTGTGGCTCATTGATGTGTTTTCAATAGTTTTTGAACAACAATGGAGCTCTATGGCACAGAGGAAAAAGATATATCCGGCTTTGAGAGACACACAACACTTGTTAGTGAGATACATTCATCGTTTTGGTCTTTTCATGGGATTTGTTGACAGCAGACCTTTTTCACAGCAGCCGTTTTGACATGAAAAAGTAGGGTAAACACAGGTGTTACCAAGTATACTAAATGGAATGAGAGCTTCATTAGTATCAGTGGTAACACCTGTGTTTACCCGACTATTTCACATCAATATGGCAGCTGTGAAACAGGTCTAAAAGAGAAATATAGAATATGAGCAGATGTCTTTTAACGTGTTTATAATGTTTCCCTACCTAATATTCATCTGTTTGTATGGCTCAACCTCACTAACAGCTGTCATGACAGCAACTGCTGCCACACTTCTTCACCACAGGTTGATCATCAACTCATAGATATTCAATGTCATATCGTCTCTTGTGCTACATGCAGTCCATTAAGGCTGGTCCAGTCCATTACGCTGCTCCATAACATGCAGCACACCAGCACAGCCACACGGAGCAACTATAGAGACAAGACCATTATTATGTAAATTAATAGGATTCAGAATTATATAATGAGTGATATTATTAGTTCCTCATGTTAAGACAATGCTCATCTCTTTTCTTTCAATAATACTGTGGGAGAATGGCATGTGGAGCACCGGCACAAGTGTCACCTTGCAACATTAAAACTGTATTACGTTTTTAAATGCAACAAGGTGACTCAGCGCTAACTAACATCCATTTATCAGATCCATCGGGCCGACGTGTGTGATGAGAATGCTGATGAGGTGGAGGATCAGAAGGAGGAGGATGAGAAGGTCTACAGTCCCATGGTGTCAAGGAGACTGTGGTGACCTCAAGAGTGTACAAACCCCCCTTATAGGAGAAACACTGCGGCTGCTTTAATTGGCTGCTGGCTCATAACGGACAGCGCGAAACCAACCCTGCCACAGAGACGGAGAGGAAAATCACAGAGAGAAAGGAGCCACAGCTCCACTACAGTGAAAATGTGTATGACGCACGCAGCCCCGGCTGAATAATGTGTGTCTGTTTGTGTGCGTGATACCTCTTGCATAACAGAAAAGGGAGAAAAGATGTGAGGCTGAGATGCCTGCACATGTAGCCTAGAGTTCAGTATTTTAAAGGATTAGTGGACATCACAAGGAAGTGCAAAGGTCGCAGTGGCAGTAGGTATTCCTGCGCCCTGAGTATGACCTTTCAGGAAAGGAGCACATGGGAAAAAAGGGATCATAATCATCAGAAGCTGGACAAATATGATTCACCTCCGCGCCTCAGCCTGGGATTTCAACAGCTATCTGCAGTCTGTCACCACCAGACTCATTCTGACTTGCTAGCCGGGTATGGGGACACATCATCAGGCTGGAGTGTGATGTGACTCCAATGTTTTAGCATCTGTTACCCTCACTGAGCCTTCCTACACGCATGCACAGCGCGAAAAACACCCAAAAGAAGCCTCAAGAGTGAGATAACAGACTGAATTCGTCCACTTCAGGTGCAGACACGCTTAAATACGGAAACGCAGAAGCATGGAAGCGACCGGACCAACGCAGCATGCACATGTGCAGGGGAGAGCGCAAGGGAGGTGAATGAAGGACCTACCTCATGCAGCTTGGCCAGCAGAAAGCACCATCACATTCACAACACAGCCTCTGAGAGAGGGCGAGAGAGAGAGAGTGAGAGAGAGAGGAGAGAGAGAAGGGGAGAGAGACATAGAGATGACATCACCATATTTTTCTTCCTCCTCCTCTGAAATGTAGGCTAGTGCTGCAGGGCTGCCGGTGTCGGCGGCAGAGCAGCAGTGAGAGCTCCTTCTGTGTGTGTGTGTGCAGTGACAGAGAGGAGTTAGCTTTACATAGAGCTAAGCATCCCCTGCTGGATGTGACCTCAATGTGTTAGAGTCTACAACCCCACCAGAGCCTTCAATACACACACAAATAAACAGACAGTATCAAAAGAGCTGGAGTAACTGAGAGATTCATATCATTTTTCTTGATGTTTTTATGAAATATAAAATATGAGCTTAAAAAGCTTCAGGGAAAACAAGCAGCGGAACTACATCGCACAGAAAGGGCTGCATATTTTACTGATTAAGGCTACTGTTTAACCTTGTCAGCTCTGTGGGGATGGCCACATCCCCAGCTGACATTACTGTCTTTAAGAGGCTGAAGCTAGCCTAGTTTAAAAGGTAGAATCTATGAGACCTAAAGAATTCATTGGTATCAATCATGTCATGCTATCTTATCTGAAAGGGGGTAGACGTTAGGAAAAACTGGCATGGCCATTTTCAAAGAGGTCTCTTGACCTCTCACCTCAAGCTATCTGAATGAAAATGGGCTCTGTGGGTCCCCAAGAGTCTCCACTTTACAGACTGTCATGATTCTCCAAATCCACAATTTGATTTAGCTTTAAATTTTAAGGTCACATTTTAATTCAAGTTTTCAATTTTAACATTTTTTAAGTACAGTCGACTATGCCATTGTCAGGCTCTCGAGTCTTGATTTGTAAAGATCAACAGATTCAAAATTTGGATAGGTGCCTGAAGAAAACTCAATGTTTATTACAGATTTACACACAGTTGACACACAGAGATGCACAGTGAGCTGCATCTAAAATTAATCTTCAGGTTCCCAGCTTTCAAATGATGTATACTACTTCTATGTCGTGCATACTGTTCACCTGTTTTCTCCCTCTTAAGATCCTCTGCCCTTCTAAAAATGTCACACATGGATCTACAGTAGCTAGAGATAAAGGGAGAGAGATTTTAGACCATCAACCATGCTGCCTGGTACTTCCAACTGGCCCCAATTTGTGACAGTTACTGAAGCTGTGTGCTCTTTTACTCACAAGGGCATGCGCTATTGAAAACAGACCAATGACATTGACCCAAGAACTGAAGTCAACAATAAGCATTCAGCAGCATGTTGGTGAATAATTCGTCCTCCTTTGGAACTAGCTTTAATCTTTCCCAGCATATCACTGCCTGTGTTTACATTTGCTTGTCTAGCACAAGACATTCTGTACAGAGTTTGTAGTGGGGCTGAATGATCCTGAAAAATTGAAAAACACATTTTGCCTTTAAGAAATATTGCACATCCTGCAATTTGAAAATTGCAGAAAGACATATTGCATTTTTGATAACATTTAAATTAATTGTGCAGCCCTAGTTTGTTGGGATTTTCAGATTCTAGTACTGGAAATAAAAAATAAATTAAAGAATTAAATGTTCTGATCACCACTGCTAACCAATGGGTTAGCTCAGTTGTTCTGACTAGACAAAAACAGGAGAGAATACAGGAAGGATATGACAAAAAAAGATAACACTCTTAAAATGATGATAAATGTCACCAGAGCTGACTGCGATGTCTTCAAATTTCCTGGTTAAGTGGATTCAGGTTCACTGAGTCACCAGGAAGCTGCTCACTCTAAACCCATCTGTAATACAATCTTGTGGCTCATAACATCAAAATGAAACATCCCTATCTCTTCCCTCATGTCTTATTTCTACACCAACCTGCCATATTATTGTGGTGCATCACTATGGACACGGGGGCATTATCAGGCTCTGGCGCCTATGTTCTGTCCCAGCGGACGCTGCTGATAGTGTGAACTATTCTTTTATGGCACTAAGTGCACTAGGTTATACATGCTTATGATGAAGAGAGTAAGCCAGCATAATAGGTGCTACTTTTAAAAGAATTATTAAAGGAAATATGCAGGTGTCTGTTCAATATTACTGTGTGTAGTGTGTGAATGTGCTGGTCCAGCTGCGGTGGAAATATTCTGGTGACAAAAGCCCCCAGCTGTGAGTGTTACTGAGGAAAGAACAGGTGGGTCAGAGCTGAGGTTGTTCTGTCAGAAATAACAGAAAAATACTCACAAATTGAAAAACACAAAGGACTTACCAGGGTGTCTACATCTATCAGCAAGTTAAATATAAGACTTCAGAATACTTTGCCACCAAAGTTTAATGAAGTTGGAAGCCACCAAATGTGAAAATATAGGCCTTTTCTTCCAAATAAAACCATTCAGTTTTATTGGTGTGTGTGTTGTTCCCCTGAACAGGCAAACACCATTATCCAAAAATCCATTCTTCTATATTTCTGTGCAAAGCAAAATTGTGTAAAATTCGCTGAGCATAACACATCTTGTCTGGAAAATCTATGAAATGATCATTTTGAACTTTACCGTCAAAACACCTTAATATTCAAAACATCTACTGACTGATGGGGAGGACATCTCCTGAATATAATCTGCTAAATAAAAAGAACCAAACATTCTATCTCACCCTCTCCTATCATCCCTCCACAGATAGATGCATCGTATTAAACTGAATTACACAGTTGTGTGGAGCTTGAATCTGCTGGTAAAGCATCAGCCTGGACTGGCCTATCTATTGGCCTGTGGCTGTAGAGCAGGGTGCAGCAACTTGGCTCATCTAAGACAGCAGCAGTTAATCACACAACACATACTGTACATCTATAAGGCATATACATTCCTGTCTCTTGAAATAAATGCAGGATTAATGTCGTGTATTTTACTTTTAACAGATTAATTGCATGAAATGACCGAAATATCAGCTAAGGGTGGTAATGCAATTGTTAGACAAGACTAGTAACTTGATTACTGCATCTGCTTGTTAAATTACTGGCTGCCAAACCCCATTTGTCAGGCAGTACTCACATTGCCAATGCAAGAGGACACCGCAAAATCAAATTACCGGTATAAAAGCATCATCACACGAGCATGTAGAATGGAAAATTTTTGTGAGGAATGAAACTAAGTCCAATGGAATTACCAGAATTGGTGGATTGATAATTTTTCTGATCAACTTCCACTTTGGTTGACTTTCTAAATGGATCAGTGGAAAGGAAATACGGTTGTCAGAAGTATACAGGTATCAATACATTTTTTTCAAAACCACATTTTAAAAAAAACAATACAATAATAACATTTGATAATATCAAAAGTACAGAATCAATTAAAAAATGAAATGAAACAAGTTGAAAAAATTATCTAAGTGGTCATTCAAGACCTCACTTCAGTTCAGCCTTTATTGCCCTGCCTGAAATTTGGCTTGTAGATTAACAGTTTGCTATTTTATGTGCTTAGGACTTTTTCTTCTTTTTATGATGGTATCGAAAGAGTAATGAGTATTGATTTTTTATATACTAATATTGTAGTGAAGTTTAAAATTCTGCTATTGTAACTGACTCACGAGTTAGCCTGCAGCTACAGCAATTCACCAAGTGGCCCTGTAGGTCCACACACTACATCAATTCTAACACATTTTTGTTACATTTACATCTAGCATCCACACTATTCTTACTTTTTCAACCCTATAAAACAGTCTGTTGGAAATGCCGCTGATCCTCTTTCAGTTTGAAAACTCTGAGATTGCGTTTTAGTCTGGGTGCATAGCAACAGAGACTTTTGAAAACACTGACACCCATGTTCGCTTCCTGATTGGGTCTGATTGCGTGTTAAACAATTCATCAAGCCCCTATCACGTGACCCTTTTCATAGAAAAAAACAACCTACATCAGCTGCCACTACTTAATTCACCATGGACAACGAATTACAGGCGCTGCTGGCCTTGTTAACTATGTGTTACTTCTAGCAACAGTTCCACTTCGTCGATGGTGGGGGTGGGCAATGTGGCCCTAAAATAATATCAAGATATTTTAAAATATTCTCCAATAACGATATTCTTGACAATATGACAAAATACAGAAAAATATTTCTGGTTTAGAACCCACAATAGCTTTTGAGCTCTCCTTGCAGAATTTTTGGCTCTCCTCACACTCAACCCAGGTCTTCTGCTTGAGATGGTAAAATGAGTTGGTTGTTTTGCTCCTTTTGCTGTTTCAGTCTTCTTGTACTTCCATATAGCCATGGTTTATTACACATCTGATCTTAGATAACCAAACAACTCCACAATCAAATCTCAGCTATTCAAAATTTTTGTTCTTTGTTTGCAGTATTTTCTACGCTACCAACCACAGAGGAGACAAACTAATTCCTGTTATACCACCATAATGTCCAGTGTCCGTGAATGTTAATATGACCGGTGATTATTTCTGAAACACACTAAAACGCTGACATGAATAGGGATCATTTACATTTTAAAGTGCTCTTGTAAAATGGTATGGATGTAGCCACAGTCACTATGCCAACAAGCTTCAAGAACCAAGTATTCTAGCTCAACTACCCTCCTCAGCACTTTCCTAGATTACACAAAATGCAAATGAGCTTTTGAATGAGAGACCGGGGAAGCTTGTCTGACCTTGCTGGATGGTTCAAAAGTCGTGACCATATGTGGAGATTACACCACTGCAATGAAAAGTCATCTTCAAGGGGATTAATGAGAATGAATACAGTGACAAAGGCCAAAAACTTGTAATGTGGAGTCAGTTTTGCAGTAAGTGTGACACAGACACTGCACTTCTCTAAGAGTTTTAAGTGAGATGGAGGGCAGAGCACAGCCATAGGCTTAATTCTCCAACAATACCTCAAGTTAAAAATCTCTTTGTTGAAGAAAGAGGCATTCTTGTCCACAAATAACAGCAATTATGAGCCTAAAATCCTCGCCCAGAGACCCAGTAAAGCCTGCCCAACCTGAACAGAAGGTTTAGAGATGGGCGTGCAAAGATAACTTATCTAAACAGTGATAAGGCAAAAGGAATTTTGAAAAAGCCATCAAATGTTGATAAGACCAGCACAAAAAGGAAACGAGAGATAAAAGTCAAACTTATCTCAAACACCTCATCTCAAAATAAAAGTTCTTCCAAGAGATCAAGGAAGTCTTTGATGGACATAAAGATGCAGAAACATTCATTTGATTAACTTCTGTCTTAAAGGTCTCTTTTGTTCTATCCTAGAACTTCAGGGGTAATATTATCACGCCACTGACACTGACACTTACATTATGACTGCTTGTAGCACTGGGTATATGTGAGAGTCCTTAAACCAAATGCCAATCAGCTTCTCCTTCCTCAACCTGTGCCTTAAGACGTTAGTCAGAAAGATCTGCAAGTTGAGAGACGTGACACTCCAAGTGGAAATTCTGTGTGAATAACGCAAGTGGCATAAGTATGCAAGCTTGCGTCACAGCTACTATCCCTTTCCCCCCCGAGGCCACGGCTTAGCCCGAAGGGATTATTACAGCTGGACCTGTGGTGATTTTTGAAGACTTGTGCCAACAGGATGGATGCGCAGCACAGAGTGGCCGAAATAAATACCTGTCAAAAGCTAAAAGCTGGAGCAGGGTTGTTGACCATAACAATGGGTGTTAATGTTATGGTATGATATGAAATCGTATCCTTGTTGATCACTGTGTGCTCCCACTGAGCGTGAGCTCAGCAAAACAAAGCATCAGCATCCCTCTGTGTCAAACAGGCTCATCAAAAGCAATGCATTGTGCATCCTTCAAAGAGCTGCAGCTGTGCACAGGACTCTGGAGTCTGAATGAGTGAATTAGGACACTAGAAAGCAGCGCGTGTACAACGCTCGTTAACTCCTTCAGCTTCATAACAAAGGCTGATCTGTTTGTGTTGCAAACAGTTTGATATTCAGTGATTTTGAGCCTCATAATCATATAAGAGTGACTGATTGAACATTCAATCATATTTGTACTATTTTGTTACAATGATTGACACATTAATCACAATATATACCAATGACTTTGTACTTATCTCAGCTCATCATACACACATCACCGTGCTGCAATAAAAACATCCACCCAAGTGTCTAGTGAGCTGAACAGAGAGGCCTGATGTGCGATGGGACATCATTTAAAAACAGCTAAAGGCAAATTTCTGGGCTTCAATACAACAGATTTTAGAGGTGTGGATGAAGAGCTGCAACGATTATTTGATTAACTGATTAGTTGATCGAAAGAAAATTAGTTGCCAACTATTTTGAGAATTGATTAATAATTTTTCGAGCAAAAATGTCAAACATTTGCCTATTCCATCTTCATAAATGTAAGGATTTAGTGCTGTTTGTTGTCATTTTTGGGATTTGGACTGTGGGTTGGACAACAGAAGCACTTTGAAGACGTCACTTTGAGTTCTGGGAAATTGTGACATTTTATAGACTCAATGATTAATCAATTAATTTTTTTTTTTTAAAACCCTGCAGATTAATCAATAATGAAAATAATTAGGGCTTCTTTTGGGCTTTGAAGCTTCTCCAGCAATTGCAGTATTTTTTCAAAGCTTCATTTCAATGAATAGGGGCAGGCCTGCTGGACGCCTATGTGTTGCTCTTGTTTGTGTTTTGTCACACTGAACCTTCTGTCTCTCTCTCTCTCTCTGTCAGACAGACGGTAGTCCAAGAGACAACCGAGGCAACGGGCGAGAAACAAGTCGTAGACTGGTGCAGGGCACCAGCTCTGACCAAGAGTTGAGAGACTGACAGAGAGAGGCAGGTGGACAGGCAGCACAAAGATCTGCCAAAAGAAGCAGCAGCAGCAACTTTAGCGCAAGCTTGACACTGATCGACAAAGCACCTTGGTACTAGCTTTAAGGTCCTGACCCTAATGACCCAGTAATAAGTAGTGTCAAACTCCACCAGGGTACGATACCTGCATTCAATTCTTTGTGTCAGACCTTGAAAATAATGACTATTTGTATGGTTTTGCTCACAGCCGCAAACATTCTTCCATTTAATGAGATGTGTGTTTGCCTCACTATCGTAACAGCGACAACTGTCTTAAAATAAATGCATAGAATGCGGAAGGATTATTTCGTGAATGCTTCCATTCACATGATGGGTGTCAAATGAAGTAGAAAAAAAGGGTATCAAATGAAGTACTCTATTAGTATCAGTATCACTTTAAGGGTACTGACATTAGTACTGCTACCCTGCCCTATTAGTTGCAACCCTATCTGGATGTATGTCTGTGTATGTGATGTTAAAATGTGATTAAGTTGTGTCAGCGTGGGAATAGAAAAGGCCCCTATAGTGTGGCCACCACCACCATCTTCGCTTGATTCACCTCAGTGTTTCAAGCAGGCAGCTAAAAACAGGTGCTTGGGGAAAAAAGTGTGACTTTTGCAGTTGCCACTTGTAAGGCGAGTATAATAGTTGCACCCTGCTCTAAAATAGAGAGAGAAACAAGACCAGTTGTGAAAAATGTGACTGTAATATCCCGCTAAGAGTGCTAAAAAAAACTACAACACACAAGAGCACTGAGAACCAGCGACTTGTTCAGTCGCTAAAATACCTGCTCATGCATTTCTGATCAAACGTCCCTTTGCGGTGCTTTTTCTTTTTGTTTACTTCATGTATAATGCCTTTGTTCTTGCAGCAAAATATTTACAGCCACTACAACTAAAAAACCTTCGAAAACCATTGCCCAAGGTGCTTCAGAATGATAGCTCAAAAGAAAATGCATACACCAGAGCCTTTTTCCATTGTGTTCAAAGGACACAAGGAAAATTTTGCTGATCCTTTCAGAAAGCAGCAACAGTGGATTGCAGTCAACTAATCTCAACTTCATTTTCTCATGTAAAAACATTGTGCAGCGGTAATCATTTGCACCACCTGTCAATGTTTCATCCAGAGAGTTTGTTTGTTTTTCTGTCTCCTCTTGAAGATATTCTGTGGTGCAGTCGAAATGCCCTCAGTACAAACATAGGTGTGGTCAGCTGATACACCTACAGTCAGTCCCAGGAAAGTTATTAATGAGTCAACTCACAAGCTCAGACACAATGGGTTTTTTGGTGTGGACTTGAAGCGATGGCTTCGGCATGTCTGGTGGCTGTGATGAAAGTCATGCAGCAAAGCAAGATTCCTCTGGGAAGGTTAGGCCCAGCTCAGATTCATTCATTCATACATACATATTTGTGAACAGCAAATAAGACTCAGGTTTCATAATGATTCAACCAAAGTGCAAATGAATTTATATTTTCTTCAACTTGTCAAGATCTTTCACATTGAAAAAGTTGAAGGAAAACGGTGAAATTTATCAAAATATTTCATTGTTTTCCATGGAGGGAGCAAAACTATTAATTTATATTATGGGTTTTTATGGTTTATGTTCAGGAAAAAATAAAACCTTCTGAGTTTTTACCACTTCGGAAAAACAGAGACATACAGCCCAATCAGTCAGGGGAGCAGTGAAGCACTTAGCAATAACCTGCACTTAGCAATAACCTAAACTTGGGCAAAAAGTCTCTAGCATGGCACAAAGAGAGGATGGGGATACCAAGCAGTGGTGGACCAATATGGGATTTTCAATCGCCAATGGCAATATTTAGAGAGCAGGGCAGCCGATGGCTGATATATATACGTATAAAGCCATAATCCAAACAAAGAAAAGTAATGTTTAATTTCATTATTCCATGCATATTTCAATCTAACATGGTTATTGTAGCCAGTAACATGCTGTGTTATTAATTAATGGAATGGAAAAATACATTGGGTTTTGCTGTAGATTTTAGAACATGACTAGTATTTAATGGAGAGCGGGTACTGTATGTCAGAAGAAGGGGAGGGAATCTTTTGACACCTCACAATTCGATTCTGATTCAGAGGGCTATGATGCAATTATAAAACAATGCATTTTAATGCATCAAAGTTTTCAATTTCTATATATGCACTTTTCTTCTGACTGAGTGACTACTTGATGCTTTTAAAACACAGCATGTTTAAATGATCCATAATTAGCTTAGTCAGACAAAAAGTAAATTTAACCAATCTACTGTCAAATAGAAATCTGAATTATAATAGATTATTTTTATGAGCACGCTCCGCATGTTAACTGATATTCAAGTATGTTTTTAATATGTAGGCCTTTACGTCTTTATATGTTTCAGAGGCTATGTAATGCTGTAAGAGAATATTCAGTGTGTTGCGACGAAAAGCTTTGACTGAGGGGGAAGAATTCATTTGGTAAAAGCAAAATTTTTCTCTTCTTGCACCCCATGTACCGAGACTATTAGTCCTCTGCAGCGGCTGCTGGTTCGACTCCTGGTTGCTCACGCTCAGCCATCCTCACAAAAACCTAAGAAGCAGCCTAGTTTAGAAGACAACGTTTATGTCTGCTACCTCTTACCATCCAATTGTTCAGCTGTAAGGAAGATAGAGCCCAGTATGATAAAATTGTTACAGGTGATCATAATGTTGAGAACTGGACATTCATTGATTTTCATATTATGGCTTATAATTGTTCAGGGCGTGAGCGACGCAGTTGTTCAATCTGCCACCTAGAAACTACATAAATAAGATTAATGTTAGGAAATTAATATTAGGTTGGGATAAATTTTAATGTGGCTGCTTTGTAGGACGGGTAATACTCTTCACAGTAGTGTAAAACATGCACACGTACACGCACATTTTGCATGAAAGATGAGTAAGGCCATTTTAGGCAGCCATCTTAATATTTTTCTTTTTTAAGGGGGACTTGCAGCTAATCTGCTTAAAGTTTCGAACAAAATCCACAAGTCAGCTTTGGAGGAATGGTTTAAGTGACTCAGTAGATCAAAGGTTTTGCCCTTGAATCTCTAAATTAATGAAGACACACATTTGACATGATTTAATTCTCAATTTGTTATCGGTTTGGAGTCAGTGAGACATACAAAACTAGAGAAATTATACTTTGAATCTATATTACTGGGGATTTTAAGCCAATACTGCATCTAAAGCCGTTTCCACTTTGAACTTAACTTTGAAACCAGCAGATCTCTATGTGATACAGGAGGAAGCTGCAGTTAAGGTGGGCAGAAACGAGGTTCCCCTGCCTCCGAAGCTATTCTCTGGGGGCCTGACGAGGGTGGACAATGAAGTTAATGGGCTGGGACATTCATAAAGGGCTTGACACGCCCACGCTCCTTTATCAAATAACAAATCCTGCTCAGCGGTGGACCTGGTGCAAGGCTGACACAAGAAACTACACTAAACCCTTCGTCACTGGAGATAGCTGCAAATTAAAGGCATGTTTGTTCAATTTTGTTTGATGAATGGGAGCCGAGGGTAGCCAAGCTTCTCTGAATAATGAAGGCTGAGGTAACGAAATGAAAGGTACGCAATAATATGGTTTCACTGGAATAAAAACAGCTGTTTTCATTGGTAAGCCTCAGCTAACGCTCTTGTGGATGGTAATAAAGGCTGTTGAACTAAGCGGGTCAGAATGTAACCTGATTTGTGTGCCGCTCTTGGATAAATCCACCCTGACAAGAAGTGAGAGGCAACTATCTCACTTTGAGCACATCTGGCATTTGTCAGGGCGAATGCATCCAATCAGCCAAACCACAGCCAGTGGCCTGAGTGTCCCAGCTGGGAAGATTACGCCACGCTGATGCTCTGGCCTTGGCATTTCAATAACTTCATGAGCAGCACAGCATTTGTTATAGCTCCTAATGGTGTTACAGTCTGGAGGCAGACAGACACGAGGCTGCTGTGGGACTTGCTGACAGGTGAATATTTGTTCAGTGAGGGACTCGGTGTGAAGAGGTTCCTTGATTGTCTCATAATGTGGCTGCTGTGAAGCCCTTTAAGGACTGTAACTGTGATTAAGGACTAAATGTACTTCACAAGGCTCTTAGCTCTACTGGTATCAGCTGAGATAAGCACTAACTGTGTTCAGTCTATACTCATCTGTAAGCCCCAACATCAGCCGTTTTAACCGTTTCACAGTTTCAGCAATTTTTAAAGCATGTTCCCATTAAAAATGTATATTTGTGTATAAAAAGGGTGTGAAAAGATCTCAATGGAACCGCTGTACAAAATAATTTACCATTAGAAAGCACCACTCTCAGATCAAACTGGAAACTTTAAACTAAAAGAACATTCCTACTCCCAAAAGCCTCTGAACATGTGGCTGCGACAGCACAAAAGGTATTTCTCAAAACAGTCTGGAATTCATCACTTTCACACATCAAATGATTGCATAAAAGAGGAACAGGTTTCATAACAGAATAAATCCAATCACAAAGTTTCCAGTCAGTTATGACATTTTGCAAGGGTCATGTGCTCTTGCCCACAGATGCCCATCTTTGTCTGACTGATTCATTCTTCACTGGATAGCAATAATCTGTTGCGAAAATGTCAGCATTTCCCATTAATTACCCCCGCTGTACATGCTGCATCTGAGACACCAAGGCATTTTGAGGACACAACATAGTTACAACAACATCATCCACTGCAATTATCCACTAGTGCAAACACAAATTTATCACTGTCAAGGTACGATACATCAGCAAACAGATAACATTACTGCATAAGTTATAATGCTGACATTATCATTGAATTAATTAACATAAGCTGAATTAGGTGACATTGTTAGCTGTCAATCTCCTTATGCTTAACTCATTTAAAATCCTTTGTGGGTGTGACTTCTTCATTGTGTCATCACCATTCATATCTATACAAATTTGTATTTATTTATTTGTTTATTTCATCATATTAACCTCTGCTGTGGGGATGGGAGGGAAGGTAGTTATGCATAAAGCATGGCAGTTTGCGTTACGTTGAATAAAATTGTAAAACCTAATAAACAGATTTCTTCTTCTGGGAAAGCATCCCCCAGGACCACTCTTGAAGGTCTGACATCCACCCACCACAGTCTCACAAAATCCTGTAGGGAACACTGCATGTACTGATTTAAAATACAATATTTGCGACAACAGAATATTTCGAATACTTAAAGTTTTTTTATGTACCAACTGAAATTCTATCGATAGCAATACTGACTACAAAACAGGTCATTCAGTACACCAATAGACTTGACAACAGCCTATTTTACATGGAACTATTCTGTAGCAATTTCAGATAAACAGTTAAGTGCTGCTGACCACTTCATACCATGACAGTAACTGATTTAGTATAATGAAACATGGGACAGTGAGAGACAAAAAGTCATTAAAAACCTCCCTTGATTGATTCTTCTCTACTTTATGATAACAGGAAGGGTGTAGAAATGATGTAAGTATGATAAGAACAAGGTGGTGCTGAGAAAGCGTTCATGCTCAGCAAACCATTACTGGAAAAAATAAGAGTAAAAACATCTGTCAAACCTGCTCACCAAATGTTGTCCTACCCGTTTTACCCACATTATCTGATTTCTCTTGCATGTGCAAACACATGAAAAAACTAAAACACAAATGAAAGCTACTGTGGACACAGGACTCCACAATTCAGCTCTGAAAAACAGGTGTAGATGTACATGTGGATGTACAGTATTCTGACCCAGATTGATTTGTCCATGTTAGAATTTTATGCATGCATAATGTATTATGGGAAAGCATTATTCATATTAGTGGGAATGTCCAAGCAGCTAATGCTTTGTGCAGAGTATCCAAAGAAACAACCATGCTCCTTGCAAAAAGTTAGTCCTCTAGCCCAGCACTTGGCATAATTTATCAGCTTCATTAACATGACTGTGCATTTCAAGGTAAATGTTCCACTAAAGCCCTATTTTCCATGGTTAGAGTTCTGCAAAAAGGCTTTTAATGGGTTCCAATAAATAGAATTGAAATTTAAATCAAATTTAACAAAAGTTCTGTAAACAAATTATTTTAACTCATAAATTAGCAAGCTGCTGCTCAGTATTCACTTTGTTTAAAAGCAGTCAAAGTGCTTTGAGTGATTCAAGCCAAGAATCACATGTTTGGGATGCATTCTAAGCAGAGACCACATGATATGACAACCCCTTGCACTTTGGAAACTTTATTTTTGAAACCGTATTTTGTATAGGGAATTTTACCTTTATACAAATAACGAGGCTAGAGCTGAAATGATTAGTAAATTGATTGATTACTCTATCAACAGAAAACTAATTCATTGGTTTCGGCCTCAAATAAGAGGGTTTTCTGTAGTTCTCTATTTTATATAATAATTTACAGAGAAAAGTGAGAAAATAACCACATTAAGCAGTGGAAAATTAATTTATAGGCCTAATCAAATTCATTTTGAGCTGCAGACTTTCACAAGGCTGATGAAATGGCACCCATATTTAATAGAAAAAGCACTTATTTTTCACTATCTCCATGCCCAATTTACATGCAAAAAAACATTTTACCCTTATTCCTGAAAAATACAATATTCCTACTAAGCTTGATTAGAGGTGCAACAAATTCTGAATATTGTCATATTTGGAATAAAAGTGGAAAATTAGTGTGCATGTAGTCAATGTAGTCACAACCCAAACAAAATTATCTACTACTGGTTTTCTGTGCACGCCAGCTTTAATATGATGCTGATGCTCCCAAATTAGATCATGCATTCAAATTTAGAGCTATGTGTGTCTATCAGGTAATAAGCTGCAGTTCAAGAAGGGCAGAATGGAAACTCTATTTGGCTGGCAAATCAGCCGGTCGCTCTTGTGACCCTGGATTGCGAGCCTCACCTCTGCACAAAGTTTGGCATGGAAAGTCTGGGATTTACATGCAAATAAGCAGAGGATGGAAAACATGGAAATACAGTATGTGAGTGGTAGAGCCCAGGCTGGCGCAGGTACAAAGAATAAAATGACTGGTGTTGTCATCATTGACTCAAAGCACCTGCGGTTAATGACAAGTTAGCTTATATCGTATCCTACGATCTAGACTATGATATCCAGTTGTCTATGAAAACCAAGGCCAGAGTTACTGGCCCATATTAGCTATTTAAATACATTATTTAGTGTTTTTAAATCTGACCATTTTCATGCCACAAAGACTTAGCTTTCAATTATAAAACCTTTTTTAGGATCAACATAAATATACAAATTGGGGATGCATGACAAATATCAGGTCTGATAAATTATCAACCAATAATGGGAACTTTATATTATTATGTATTGGAGATGTAAAAATACCAAAAACTCAAGGTCCAATAATACCAAAATAAAAAGTCCATGATATGACATTTATGTGGTTTTAAAACATAAATGAAATTGACAAATGTCAAAAATGACCCTTATGAAATCTCATGTGTACAGCATTTTTTGTTCATATAAAATTCATTTTTTCATTGCTTCTGCTTTCCTTCTTTAATAACGTAAAATTACAGTGTCCAGCCATGAACTTAGCATGCAAAACTTTGGCATGAATTGTCTTTGGCAATGAATGTTTGAATTAGCCAATGTATGTACAATTATAAAATAAAAACAATGCAGCAGTCAGTAGAAGTCATTTTTTTTAATTAAGATAATACATTTAATTATTATTTATTACTCCAATAATGAAAATATAGCTGATAAATATCACGTATAATAATATCTGATTTGATGGACAAGGTTAAAGGATTTCATTTGAATTATTCTGCAAAATGCTCCATAAAAGCCAAAGGTATGTTTGGGATTTTTTTTTAAATGATGTACTATACTAGACAAATAAATGCACATTTGAAAAGTCAGATCTGTTCTTAGTTTTTGTTGTGATGTCAGATTTGGTTTGGTCAGAAGTGTGGAATATTAAATCATCCATCTTTGCTCACTACATCCAGCCTTTCTTGCCCTAAGGTGTGCAGAAACTACAGGTGATATGAACTTCTTTTTAGAATATAAAAAAAGTGAAATTATTGGTTTTCTCATCAACATTAATTAAGTAATTATCAGTAATCATATCAGCTGAAAAACTCCATCATGCATCCCTTATACAAATCAAATACAAGCAGGAGGGAGTGAGAAAGCTTTGCGAAAACTCAGGTGGACAACATGCCACTCTGATATCAGATATCTGATAACAGGCCAGGATCTGCCGGATGCATCAGTTGTCTGACACAATTAGGAACAGTTCTTACTGCCGGTCGGGCAGTCTCCTGTTCCTGCTCCTGGCTCCTGTCAGGTGAAAGTGGTAACAGAGCACCAGGGCTGAGGAGGCTGCAGACATGTAACACTGCAGCAGCGGGGTCATATGTTTGAGAAGGATGCAGGCAGGGGCGTAATAATGCGTAGACAGACAGCAGGGGAGATCAGATAAGAAAAGCAGCAATGTTTTCAACACTACTGGCTATTCTTGAAACCAGGAGTGGAAGTAACTAATTAAAATACTCAAATTACTTAAGTCAGTATTTTTTAGCACTTTTTCTTGGGTAGATTTTCAGGTCCGCACTTTTACTCGTACTTAAGCATGCATTACAGTATGTAATCTGCTTAGTTACTTTTAAAATCATAATTGAGTACCAAGTACAATTTGAATTAATATCAAAACCTTTTATCTGCATTTTTGTACCCAGTAAGGTTATCTGAGAACAGACAGGCCAATGAAGAAAACAAGCAGCAGCACAGGTTTTAAGTGAAGATATTAATGATTAATCATCAATCAATCAAAATGTATTCATGGATCTTTAATCAATAGTTTAGAGATGGCAGTAACTTCACCTCATTTGACATTGTTTTGTTATTTTATTTATTGAATGACACTTAACATCAGCGCTTAAAAAGTAACAAACACAAGTAGTGTGAACAAGTAGTTTTTGAGATGAATACTTTTACAAAGTATTTAAATTTGAACACCAGTACTTTCACTTGTAATTGTGTAATATTTTAATGATGTAACTGCACTTGTACTTAAGTACAGATTTTCAGTTCTCTTTCCACCAGTGCTTTAAACATAACACCAAAACCAAGCAGATTTTAAAGATGCAGCTTCTCCCACAAATCTCCAGATACAGTCTGGTTGATTATTATGAAGCATGTCTTATTACTCACCACTCTGCTACATAGCACACCGCGTCCTAAATTCACGACTCCAAAAAAAACTAATATGACTAATATGAAGCTATTCCTCAATATGTTCACACCGGTCTATGAGTTGGGACCAACGCAACGCGTATGGAGATGATGGAGAGGCTGATGGAGAAGCTGCTAGCTAACCTTGCTTTATTACATAATAGTACGCACTGCTCGACTGCAGAGTCACGGCTGTCAACTGCCACAGACACACAATTAGCAATTAAGCTAGCTGCGTTTAATCAAAATTAGCATGTGCTGGAGTGTAAGGAAGCGTTTGTTTCGTATTTTAGTTGTTTTGTTTGAGTGGTTTCACGTTACCTTTGCTTCGTTGGGGGTCTTCCAGTGGGTTGTGTGACCGGCTCACGGAAGGAAAACGCTGGCTGTAAATAATGAGGCGGTCCTCTGAGATGTTTGTCCGTCTGCTAACTGTTAGCTGACGACGTTTTAACGTTTATTTCTCAATGCTCGCTGCTCCAACCGATGATGGCTCGTGTCCCCCTCAGCCTAGCGGCGCCATGTTGGTCCGTTATTAAAGTCTGGATACTTAAAAATTAACTTAACAATTACTAGAATGCTTTCTAATGTCTATACAATGACAATATTCAGTCAACTTGTTAGCCACAAGCCCGCCTGCACGATTCTGTCATGGGTTTGCGTAGATAAACGTCACGTTCACCGAAGTGAAGTGTATTTCCGGTAACAAATTTCAAATTAAAAGCAACAAAAATATAAAATTTAAGACAGCAAGGTTTTCTCCTTCTGTTCACACAGTGGCTTTTAATCATGATATAATTTCATTTAATGCGCCTTGTTATTATTTCATGTAATTGAAATTGTCTTACCTAGACTGGTTTTGTAAAATGTAATGATCTTAAAACTTAAAAATCTTAAAATTTATAAATAAAAATAAGGTAAAAGATGGATATTTTCTGGCTGCCTTTAAGAATATTTTCACATTTCATACACCCGTTTCCTTTTGTGCGAACACCTGAAATTCTCCAATAGTGAGCCCCACACTGTTAATTAAATTTGCACACAAGAAAGTCAAAATGTCAAGAATGGAGTTCAATTCTCAGTACTTACACTAGGCATAAGAAAAAAAAATAGAGATTTTTTTTTTCATTTTGCATCTTGAGAATAAAGTCAAAATGTCAAGAGTAAACTTGATATACCATTGTGACTATTTTCTTTATATTTCAACTTTATTCTCAACTTTCTCTCTTTTTTCCATGATTTGGCCCCAATAAAAAAAAGTTGTATATGAAATGAAATATGAAATATGAAATGTGGCATAACATTTCTTTTGCTGTGCACATTGAAAGTAGGGCTCTATCAATATACCCATTTTACTTTAGTAAACATTGTTCTTTAGAGTTTTGTTGTTGTTGTTAATTTTTTTATTATGTATTATTTCTTGCTACCTAAATATTGCTTTCTCTTGACTTTTCATATTGCTTATATTCATATTACTGTGGTTGAATGTAACCATATTTTGTCACCATTTATTTTTTTTAAAACTCTCCCTTTCTCTGATGTTTTAATTATTCTTCCTGCATTTGCGTTTGTGCTTAATGTTACATATAAATAAGTGTATATTGTTACTATTATTGGTAGCAGTGCCAATAGTGGCAGTAGAAATGATTTTCTTCTCATAATGCAAAGTAGTTCCGATACCAATGCTCCGGTCCTCACTTTATTTTGAAGGCCAAACACTCAATATCCTGTCTTCAATATCTAACTGGGTAACTTGACGCAATATCAGGAGACTTCCTCCCTTGTTTCTGCTCGGTGATCATCTGATTTGCCTGGCTGGACCGGACATCGAAACATGTGATCCGTTCAGGCCACTTTCACTTTGAACGCACACCAGATGAACCCTTAAGATCTTTGATAGAGATTATTTAGTGATGTATGTCACGTCATTTACGTAGTTATGATAATTGTCACCTCAAGGGGGTGGGCATTTTTGGTCCCATCTTCTCTGAGTAAAGTCATGTATGCACTGCAAATATTAAATACAGTAATTTAAAGTGTTTACAATGATAAAATACACATTTCCGAAAAATGTTTTTGTGTATGTTGGGGTTAGGTTGATGATAATTATTAATTATTATGTAACATCCAAAAAATACCATGTCTGGCATATTGAATCAACTTATAGTGAGCGAGCTAATTATAATAGGCTCAGAGGGGTTTTATCACAGACATATTTGGGGTGTTTTTTTTTAGCTCCAATTATAATTAAATTGGATGCACACAGTAAAATCTGCAGGTTTATCACCTGAACAGGATTATTACAGTTGTTTTCAGTCAGGGAGCTGTACGCATGCATGTTTAGCTAAAGAGTGACATCCAGTGGCTGATGGAGGTTTAGTAGAGATGTGTGTGGTGGGACATTGAGAGCATCTATAGGCACAAATGAGTAACTGCAATGTTGTCTGTGCTTTCCATTGGATGTTTCTGGCCTTCTTATGAAATGTCAGATATCATTAAACATCATCCATATGTGTAATTATAGAGGATTCTGCAATAACATATACACTGGTTGAATTTTATTTTTAATTATATTTATTGTATCATGTATTTTTCTTTTAAAAAATGTATTTGTTGGTTGTTGACTTAATATGTTTTGTTTGTGTGTTTAGTGCTTGAATTTTCCATTGGAAGACCCCCTGCTTCCCCTGCAAACAGTGGTGGACTCAGGCTGTCTCAGGGGCAGGGACGAAAAAACTAAATAAAAAGGGCACCAGCTGCATGTGGTGGGGCACCAGTGCAGTGAAAGTCATGATGCAATTATGATGAAACAGTTTCAATCCCTGCAAGGCCCTCTTGAGGGTATTTAATAATGTATTCTGGATTGGAGGGGCGCCCAAGACCCTTGACTACATTTTCTCCACCAGAAGGGCAATCTAGAGGGCACTGTATCACGTTTTTTCCACTGGTAGGCTCTTCAATACATTTTCTTCACTGGAAGAACACTTTGCCACTTTTTTTCCACTGGAAGGGCACACCAGAGGGCACTTTATCACACTTTCTACAATGGGAAGCCCGCCTGAGGACACTTAATCATGTTTTCTGGATTGGAAGGGCTCTCTAGAGGGCACTTTACCATGCTTTTTCCACTGGAAGGCCACTCAAGAGAGCACTTTCTCACATTTTATTTCCTGAAAGGCCACTCTAAAGGGCACTTCACCACATTTTATCTACCATAGAGGCATCCACTAGGGCACTTTTGCGCAGTTGTTTCAAACATGGGGGCAACATGTTGACTCAAGGTTGGGGCAGGGTGAGGCGATCGCCAAGTCACTACCCACAACTTCAGTCTAATGCAATCAGTAAAATGACCTTACCTTACACACATACATGCATATGCATATCCAATTAGCACACATAGGATACTCATACAGTTGTTCTGAAGCTTTGCAGATTTGAACCAAACAAAACAAACAAACAAACAAAAAACAATTCCTGCATCATGACTAATGATGTCTGAAACGTTGGTGGGTTGAAGGCAGGAATTGAATTACTCAAATTACAAATCAAATCAGTGTAATTAGATTGCAGTTCTGATGTTAATTTCAGTCTGCGTAGGAGACCATTGGCTTGTTCTTTTAAGCAAACCTGATTAGACATAAGGGTAGTATTTCAACTTGTCTTACATCCACTGAATGTAGAATATAAGTATACATGAACTATGCTGCAGTGTGAATAATGTAATAGGAGAAATTAGGGCTGGGCTGCTGTGTTATGGGCCCCTTTTGACCCCTATCTTGCCCTCTGAGCAGTTGCCCATAAACCCTGTCTCCTCCAAGCGCCCTCAGTGCCATATGCAGACTACATATTGTATACATTAATGTGATCTTTTTGAGTCATGACCAGCCCAAAAAAATCAGGTTGGTATTGTGACCGCCACCCCTGTCTGCCCGAGAAACTCAAACATGAAAACCATTGTTTTGACTTAAATACAAACTCTGTAAAAATCTATTTTAAGGCAAATTATATCACTAGGACGGACAATATATAGTAAAAATGATTCCCCAGTCTACAATATGTTGCTCATTTCCCATCATGCCTAGTGCTGGACTGAGTAGTTTGTTATGTTTGCCATTTTATGTAAAAAATTGCAAATTGGGCTCAAGTTGTCAGGGGGTCCCTGGGTCTGTGCATCTGTTTTAAGTGATGAAAGGTCAATATGAGAAAAAATGACCACAAAGACACACAAAATAACTACAGAGACACAAAAATACCATAGAAAGGCATAAAACTACCACAAGGAGGCAAAAATGACTATGAAGAGGCAAAAATGCCTACTCTGAGACACAAACCTATCACATAAGATGCAAAATAACTACAAAGTGACAAGAAAATGTTACAAAGAGACACAAAACGACTACAAAAACACAAATAAACTACAAAGGTATGCAAAACTATCACAGAGACACAAAACAACCACAAAGGGACACAAAACTATCACAAAGATACACCAAATGACATCAAAGAGCCACAGAATTCCAAAAAGACACAAAACTATCACAAAAATACAGAAAATAAAGCAAAGATGGGGGGGCTTTTGCATGTCTGTGCACTGTCTCATAGTCCGTCGATGATATAACCCCACTGGCAATAGACAAACAGCATGCAGGTCTTACATAAAACCTTAGAGATGCTACTGCATGTTCAGTAATAATTCCTTGTAAATGTATTTGATATTACATGTATTTTGCTGTATGTTAATGCTCCTGGGCACTGTTATAACATAATTATGTGACCCCCCCTGTGTGGTATGGCCTGTCCTTCATCTCTGTCTTTTTGACAGCTCCTCTCCCCTCCTCCTCTGTTTGTTTCCCCCCTACACAGCCTCTTGTTTCCCACAATGCTCAGCGAACATCACCACCAAGATGGCCGACGCTATGGAGGAATATGAGAAAGAAGCTGGCTGCGTCCCTATTCTCCATCCCGAGGTATGGTCCTCGGACTTCACACCTTCGCACACACACATGAACATACAGAAAACATATTACACCAGCCCGCGTGTGGGCGGCTGTGTGATTTAGCCGTGCTTTTACGGAAACTCCGATGCCCCCTGCAAAACCACCGGTGGGGGGTGGCAGGTAGCTAACGATGCTAAAGGTGCTAACGCTAGCCCCCCTCCTCCTGCTGCATAGCAAGTCAACGCTGGGCAGATGTTCGTGTTAATGTTAACGTTAAGCTAGGTGGTGCTTTCCCTGCTAGCGACGCCGTGCAGCTAGTAAACAAGACTGTAAGCTGTGTGTTTAAGTCTCTTAATGGAAAAACTAACGTTAATACTTAATCCTGACAGTCATACGGCGTTAGCTTTGGAGCTAAACTGGCTCTGCTGGCTGCTTTATGTTAGCTGCGATGATGTAAATTGGGGTCAAGTGTATATGGGTTTATTGAGCTGTCGGCAGTCGTAATAAGTTAATGTACAACCATGAATGTAGAAAAATATGCAGTTTCATTGAGAGGCATATTCGTTTCTTCATATTAAATTTTGTAACGTTAGACAGCCTCAGCTAGCTAACCTGCAGCTTTGTTGGGGTTGTCAGTAACGTTATCTGCCAATTTCTCAGTTAGCATTCGTTGTTTCTGTCATCTAATTAAAGCTGCAAGGATTAATCGAATAATAGTTGATTATTAAATTAATCGTCAACTGTTTTGAGAATGGATTAATCGGTTTGAATATCTTTTTAAGAAGAAAAAGTCAAATTTCTCTGATTTCAGCTTCTTAAATGGGAATATCTTCTGGTTTCTTTACTCCTCTCAGACTAAACTGAGTATCTTTGGGTTGTGGACAAAACAAGACATTTGAGGACGTCATTTAGGGCTTTGAGAAACGGTGATCAACATTTTCACCATCTCCTGATAGTTTACAGATCAAACAATTAATCGATTCATTAAGAATATAATCGACTATGAAAATAATTGTTAGTTGCATCCCTACACCTAATGTTGCTGAAAATGTCTCATCATGCTGTGCTTTAAAATATTCTGAATGAGGATAAATAAATTGGGTTAATTTAACAATAAAGGATAAATATAAATCATATTATACAAATAATATAATTATCCAGTAATGCCATAAAAAAGATATTTTTTCTGAAATTGATTAATTTCAACATTGTTAGGTAAACACACAAGCTAACCGGACCGTATTTGTTTAACGTTGTCTTTACCGAGCTGGCTTAAAGTAGTAAACCCATCTTTATTAATTTTACTTCACTCACTGACTGTATAGTATATTGGTATATTGTGGTTGCTGACATTATGTTCATCACAAACCAAAGGCTTTCTAATCACCTACCTTTATTACACATTTTGTGCATACAGTACCTTACCTGTTAACACAACATGTATTCATCAAAAACTCTGTGTAGTGGTAGGTTTTGATAGGATTTGCATATTGAACACAACCTGGCTGACTATTGTTATCATCTTTGTTTGGCAGGTAATCTTATCATCAGGAAGAGCACCGTTTTAAACATACAGTAGTTTGCATAAATGGTCGTTGGTTTGCTTTTCTCTCTGAAGTCCTGTTTTGCTTGCAGGGATGGGTATCATTGGAACTTTGTTGATACTGATTAGGCTGGGTAGTATATTGATATTATATCTGTCACAATATGAGATTAGATATCATCTTGGATTTTTGATGTCATTGTATTGCAATATTTCCTGGTTTTAAAAGGTGCATTACAGTAAAGTGATGTCATTTTCTGAACCTATTATACTTTTCTAGCTGTTCTATTATTTGCATTTACAATCTTGGTCATTAGATCCACATTACTGATGACAATTACTGAAAATCTCATTGTTTATATTTTGTGAAAGCACCAATGGTCATCCCTACAATATTATATTTAATATATATATATGTATATATACATATATATGTATATATGTGTGTGTGTATACATATATATATATATATATATATATATATATATATATATATATATATATATATATATGTAGACATCTCATCTCTCTTAATTTTGTGCAAACAATAAAGATATGACATGAAAATATGTGAAACAGTTTGCAGAAATAGCAAGTTAAATTATTTCCAAGTTACTGCATTTAGCTACATTTTCATGTAATGTAGTAAAGTTAGCCAACACTTTGCAATGTTTGCTCTGTCAGCTGTTTGTGTAACATTACATAAATTCCATAGCAGTATCATTTGTCCAGGAGTTTATCTAGTGGTCCTGGTTTAGTACCAGTTCTTGATACCCATCCCTATTTGCTTGTTGGTTTGTAGTCAGCAGGTCGAGTAGGCCAATTTACCTCCAGGCCTGGCCGGTAGCTGTTAAACCTTACAGTGTTTAGTTCATATCTTAAATGTCCAGTCAGTCCCCACATGCAGGCAGATGAGTTAATGTCTATCGTGAAAATATGTTAAAAAGGATATAGTGATAATGTATAGCAATGTTTTTTGGCTATTAAAGGTGAGAGTCTTGAAAAATCTAGTAGCCATTTTGGCTGGTGACCCAAATCGTTTAATTAAAAGGCGGAACGCTCAATAAGGAACAAATAGATTGGCTTCCATTGCAATATTGGTTCCTAATTCCTACATGACCCCATAATAGGAAAATGTGGTGAAATGACAGTCACAACAGCTCCATCTCTAAAGGCACATGCAGTATGTTAATCCTGTGTTTTTTGTCAGTTCTGTTCTGTTTTATCACACAAAGGTAGGAAACCCAGACAATGAAGGATAGTAGTTTGTAATGTTATCCTCCATCTTTTCATTCAGCAAGTCTGAATGACTGGAAATTAAACCTTGTTTTTCCTTGGGATTATGAGCACCTTTTCAACATTAGATGCTGCAGTGAAACTCAATACACAAAACGGTTGGATAATACCCCCAAAACGTGTGATCTGGATCGGTCAACATATGTCATCCAGTGCTCCTCCCCATCTAGGTTGAGTGCAGGCCAGTTTGCTTGGCTTTGGTGAACCAATGTCCCTGTTAGGAATATTAATTTTAGTTAATTTTATTATTGACCTAAAAATGTAATTTAACCTGCAACCTGTCCTGACTGGGTCAACCACTACACTAAGTGAATATGTGTAACATGCTGAGTAGACCCCCGTCACATGTGCATATTTTGTCTGAAAGCTGTGTAGTTTGGAGGACTTATTCCAGGCCAGCCAAAGAGACCCCTCAAAAATTTCAGTGTGTTCTGTTGACCATGAACACGCATTTAAATCACTTAAGATTTTCTTTGATTAGTTTACACAAGGTAATTCAGTGTTAATCCTGTTACGCATCCACATACCTAGTTCTCCTCCCATTTGCATTCAAACTGCACTGTTTTTATGTGTTATAGATGAAGTGCTTTCTCTATCTGCAGCACTGCAACAATCATGTGTAGACTGACAATCATCTTTCTGTTAATTCTTGCTGACTGTTAAAAGTCTTTCCTCTTTGACACTAAGGAAATGTCAGGGAGGTTCTCTTGATTAATGGAAATGTATTTGCTTTGTGTTTTCTGTGCCCTTGACACAATGAATTGTCAGTGATTTTCTTTTCTTTTGTTTGTTTGTCTGGATGTGACCTCCTGACCTGACTGGGAAGTCTGAGGCCTGGTTTAGACTAGACAATATTTTTGTCTGTTAACATCCAATGTGTAATATTTATGTGGATCTGTTGGCAAAATGTGGCAGAAATTGAAAATAATGTACGTATGTCTGTATAATCAGCTGAAAATAATTATTGTTGTGTTTTCATTACTTTAAAATGAGTTGTTATTATTAATCAATTATTAATCAACTATTAAATTAATTGACAAATATTTAACTATTTTAATCAAAACTGTCTCTAATTTCAGCTTCTCACTTGTGAATATTTTCTGGTTTCTATACTCGTCTGTGAAAATTAACTGAATATCCTTATGTTGTGCAAAAAAATCAGACATTGAGGACATCACTTTGGGAAACGGTGATCAACATTTTTCACTGTTTTCCGACATTTTATGGAACAAACAACTAATTGGTTAATCAAGAAAATAACTGACGGGTTAATCAGTTCTGAAAATTGTGAGTTGCCGTCCTATATCCTTCACAGTCTTCCTTTAAGATGGTCACTGTGTCAGATAAGATGATTATAGTCAAAAATTCTTGATATGATTTGAACAAAACGTTGATCCAAGACCAGTCATAGCTTGTTGTTTTTACATGGCGTGCATGATGTCATCCAGAAGGATGTGCTATGGACCAACTTCCAGGAACAAGAATATAAACCATGGCATCCAAAGCGGTGTGTATCATACCGCCAGTTTTACAATTACACCTTTTAGCAACAACAGCATTATTCCTTTATTGCTTTGTTTACGATGCTGTGCCGAAGAACGCTCTGTGCTCCTATTGGTCAACATCTGGACCATGTCATGAAAGGCAAAAACAATTCTAACACCCTACTCTTAATGGGACATTGGTTGACATCAACTATAATACGCTAAATGGGATAAAATGATCAGTTGTCTCACCTGATGGCCATTTTCGCTCTTGATGCCCTCCATCTGTCAGGCCAGGTTTTATCAGGTTGATATTGTGTAGTCTTTACCCAGCATGAGAAACCTCAGACTAACTCAGTCAGGTAGTCTTCTTGTCAGTCCGGATTCAGTGTTGGAGGCTGAGTCAGTGTTTGACACTGCATACAAATATACAGACAAAGAAAACACAGAAAGAGAAAGGCAGCTGGTTATTATCAGCTTAAGTTTAATACACACAGGCACTGGTGGCAGAGATTTAAAAAGCTTGAAATCCAGACAATGTCGTGGCGGAGCTGCCAGAGTTTTACTTTTATGCAACTATTGTGCAGGAGTGCAACTTAGTACTCCATAATCAATCAAAACTTGAAGTGCTATCAGAGAAACAGGATTGCATTGTTTTGACTTTATACTACGCCTGTACTTGCACTTTGTCCAAAGGTTACTTTTTAGCCTATCTTGCAAGAGGTAAACTGTATGCCATGAATTTAGAGATGCCACAGCCTCCAGCCTCTTTAAATCATTGCACTGTCTGAGCATTCACAATATGACCTCTGGGTTGCACAACTACGTGTCGTATTGAAAGAATATGTCTGACAGTAGTAGCTGCATCATAAATGTAGTTTATTTTCCTGTATGTCTATACACACCGAAGCTTGGCATAAATTTGCTCCCCAGTTCAGCAGGGTGCTGCTTGGAAACTGGGTCACCTCGTAGCTTGTAGTGAGAGTGGAGTGAGGCCGAATGTGTGAGACACCTGAATTAGAGCATCGGAAGTTTGGTGGCACGCTCAGATGGGCCATGCACCTTTTATTTTCTTTGACTCATGTCAAATGCAACATTTCCTCTCCCGAGGCATGTAAAGGATAAATGTCCTCTTATGTTTAATCTAATTTGAAAATGCAAATGAGGGTTCTGTCATAAAAGGCACATAAAGGTTGGCGACATGCTGAGCCACTTGATTTGATATTTAACTTGTCGTGCAAAGTGGAAAACGTGCATTCTGTTTCTTTGGAGCATGCCCATTATTTCCCTCGTAAAAGTAATGTTTCCAATCTGCTTCCTCCTGATCCATGGATGTAAACTGTGCCTTGAATATTATATTAGCCCTTCGAAATAGCTCTCATTTCAGATCAAATCTGATTGTGAGCTATGGCACCAGCCAGCAAGAGGGAGAACGCAATAACAGTTAAATCTAGTTTTCTTGCAGAGGCAGTGAAAAGGCAATTCAGTTTATTTCCCCCCCCCAATTAAAATCTAAACGTTGGTCTTGGTCTGAAACTGAGAATTGGTCATCCTTATTGTTCTGTTACTGCAGTTACTACTGCTGCTGTTGATTCAGCTATAAACCAATAAACATGCAATTTCAGAAACTGTGCTTTGTAACATTTTTAGCCCAAAGCATGTGACTTCCATCCCCCCAAGGAAGGGCTGCCATATGTCCCACTGACCAGCTTCATTGACAGAAGCCAAGCCTGCTGCCTCACTAAACAAATGAACCTAAAATCAATGCTTAGCGTGACATGGATAATATGTTTAATTGACAATATCATCACTGCTGCCTGCCTGGTTATTATATGCATCACAAGTAAGCAGGTATGTCATTAAGAGGCGAAAAAATGCACAGGCTGCAATTATCACTACAGTTACAAATGCCGTCATCAGCTTTTTAGATGGCAGGAGGGAACGAAGAGAGGGAGTGTGGCCACCATGACTGGCAAGGGGTCAAAGGTTATCTCCACGCAAGGCTGAGATGGAGAAAGTGATTTAACATCTGCTGTCTGAGGGTTTAAAGCCGGGCCCTTCTCCCCCTGTCCCTCGACTGACAGGAAAGCAGTTTCCTCCGTCAATGAATTTCAAGCACTTTCCCCTCAATTGAATATCCAGATGAAGGAAGAGGAGGCTTTGAGTTCTGTATTTTTCTTGGGCTTTTCTCAATCTGTCGTAGGAAAAAAAGCTCAGCGCAGTCACGATCGCAAGTGAGCCACTCTCACCTGCCCCCTCTTTTCTCTGGCAGCTAAACTAGTCCAAATAGCACACGGGGTAGCTGAAACAGATCGTATGGATTTGTAAATGACCAAAACTTGGCAGTGGAAAGTACAAACGCCTACTGGCAGCGCTGACACTTTAAAAATACAGGAATGAAAATATGATATGGTCACCTTCATATCCCCTCTCACACATCCTCCTCCTTCATCCTCCTCGGTCTGATTTACACTCTAAATAAACTCCCCCCTGTGCTGGGCTTAGCTTTTGTTATTCTTATTTGTCCCTTGTGTTCTGGTACATTGATAATTTTTCTCCTGCCTATTGATAATTCAATGCGTGGGATCATGGATTTAAAGCTCATTCTGCTGTAAAGGTAAATGCTTTAACTTTTACGGGAAAAATGAGTCATTATCTACTCGCCCTCATGCCAATTGAAGGTCGGGTTTATTTTTTTAGTCCTCAAAACACTGCTGGAGTTTCACAGAAAAATAGTGTTGCAGAATCATTGCAGAAATAGTTTTAAGTGAATGGTGACCAGTACTGTCATAAACATAAAATGCCTCCATACTGCTTGTCTGGTGTAACCCTAGTCTCCTAAAGCTGCAACATGCCAAGTTGACTTGAAAGATGTCATCAACACAAGAGCGTAGAGAGAGTAGAGCTTCAATGGATTATGAAATTAATCACCAACTTTTTTGATGATCAATTAATCTGTTTGTGTAATTTTTTTAAGAAAAAAGCTTCCAACTTCTTAAACGTGAATATTTTCTGGTTTCTTAACTACTTTACAACAGTAATTTGAATGTCTTTGGGTCGTGAACAAATCAAGACATTTGAGGATGTCATCTTGAGCTTTGAGGAAAAATTGGTCAACATTTTTCATCATTTTAGAGGCAAAGAACTATTGATACAACTGTAAATAATCGACAGATTAATTGAGTATGAAAGTTATCGTTAGTTGCAGCCCTAGTACAGGACATTTTAGTACATTTTATGTTTTTTTGGTTGTTTTTTATGTTTGAAAACTGGCCACCATTCACTTAAATTGTTTGAGCGATTCTGCAACACTGTTTTCCTCCAACAGTGTTTTGTGGACTAAAAAAAACTAAACCTGGCCTTCAATCAGCATGGGGATCATTAGGGATGGGTACCTTTCACATTTGAACCGATACTGTACCGATACCCGGTACCTGCGAATCGGTATCGGTACTCAAAGTTACCAATTTTCGGTACTTTTGTGTGTGCTTGTGTGGCAATAAATGTTAATTTGTTTAACAATAAAATCTCAAAATTTGTCAATCTAACATATTTATTTCTTAATATATAAACTTTAACAAATATAGCAAAACAACATCCAACTGTTTGTGTTGTAACATCTCAGTTGTTTCATAAATTTCATGAACAACATGAAAACCCTTAACTACAACAACGCAGTGTTTTTTCTTAATAATGCACAAATTAAAACCCATCTCCACGTACTCCTCTTCCTTTCCTTTCCCCTCTGACCTGTAAATAAAAACGAGCATTCACATTAACGTTACAAAGTGCGAGGAACCGAGAATGATAACTAATGCAAGTTAAAATGCCAGGCTAACGTCATCTTAAATACCAGGCTTATTTACTTGGAGCAGACTAAGTGTTTAGGCCATTTCTTCTCACATGTTGCTGGCTGCAGACGATGCGTCGTACGGATGCAGGCGTGTTAACGGTGCTGAATACAGGAGTTGTAGCCGTAGATCTGAGGCTGTCGAAAGTTGTGCACTCTTCAGCCTGTGTTGTGCGCTGGTAACTAGCAGTCCGGGCTATTCGCGCACACACACACAGAGGAGGAGAGGATAGTTGAACACACATGGACCGGACCGGGGTTTTATTCAGCTCTTTCCTTCACTCTGACATTACAACACAGTACTTTTATGGCTGTAGAGTTGAGCTTCATCACACTGACTATACAACTTACAGTAACTAGAGCTGGCGTTACTTCTCTCACACTTCACCGGAGAGGGAGACACACACCTGCGGGCGTACACACTACAATAACACGGCTACATGCGGACTACATTACCCACCACCTCCTTAAAGGGGAATGCTCAGGCCGGTAACAGTTGTGTTCAAGTCCGGCATGGAAAATCGCCGACTCTTCCACTCCCTCACAGTCACAAGGATGCGTTTAGGTACCGAAACATGGTACCGTTTGATTTCACGTGAATCGGTACTCGGTAGTACCGACGGAATTCGGTCGGTACCTAAAAAAGTACCGAATTCGGTACCCATCCCTAGGGATCATAATGTTAGATAATGAATTTTGGGCGCAACTGTCCTTTTAACAGCATCAGAAAATGTGAAGAGGATGGATGTGTTGTATTTATTTTACTGTGATATGCTGGCACACATATAGAGTTGTCATTTCGAGGTGGTTTTTGAGGTCTGACATTATCACATCACATGTCTGTGTGTACGTAAAATGTTGGTAATGCCCCTCATGTGGCTCCATATATTTAAACCCACACGGAAACCGTATTTCAGTGGTGTGCTGCTTCTGTAGTTTGTGAAAACAGGATATTGAGACGCTGTAGAAGTACAGCAGCAAAGAAGCAGATAATGAAAAATGAAGATTGTGTGAATGCAGGCTATTTTAAGTTCATGTTAATTTAAAGTACATCATGTTTAGATCTGTTGCAACTTATTTGGCCCATAGGGACTCATATGTAATGATATTGAGAGATAATAGACCATCTCACAGCAGCCATTTTGACATGAAATAGTCGAGTAAGCACAGGTCTAACAAATCATACTAATTAAGGCTGTGTTCCATTCAGGTCAAACAGAATCAGGGTGCTGCTATTGTGCATATTGGCTCACTGGAAAGGCTCTGCTACACTAAATGGAATGGGAACTTATTAGTGCTGAAACGATAAATAGATTATTTTTTGACTATGAAATTAAATGCAAGCCATTTTTTGTAATGAATTAATTGTTCTGAGTCTTTCTTTTGTTAAGAAAAAAAGTCTAAATTCTTTCTTTCTTTCAACTTCTTAAATGTGATCATTTTCTGTTTTCTTTCCTCCTCTTTGACGGTAAACTGAATATCTTTGAGCTGTGGACAAAACAAGACATTTGAGGACGACATTTTCTGGCAAACAACTAAGGATTAGTGTGGAAGATGATCGACAGATTGATGAATAAGTCCAAACATGTTTGGGGCTATTTTTCAACAGACAAGATTGTGACGGGATTAAATAATTGATTAATCCAAAAAATAATCGACAATGAAAATAAATTGGTTGCAGCCCTATATGTTATATATGTAGTTGAGTTGTGTGTTTACATTATCCCAAATGTTTCCAACAATGCAGAGAAATACATAACTTGTTGAAAGTGCATTTTTCTGCTAGCTGTTGTTAGCTAGGCAATTATTGCTGTGACGTGAGGAAACCACAAGATACATCAGCTACATCAGGGAGTGAGGAAGGAAGCTGGTAAACCTGACTAAACTTACAGGAAAAGAGCTTTAGGATTACCTCATACATAAACAAAATTTTCCCCTGAGTCATGTCACATAGATTTTTATCAGCTATGGTTGTTGTTTAAAAGTGAAGAAAACAAGGCCCATGATCCCTCGCTACTTAATGACATCATCAAACTAGTTGTTTTGTTATTATTATAATGTGAGAGAGAGCTGCAGAACTTACATATTGTAGTGCTGTACTGTATTGTATTATTGGTTCGTGTATACCCCACTATTTCATATCAATATGACTGTCATGAAAAATGTGTCTTGAAAAGCTGTGGCGGCCAATCAGAGTTTGAATGACCTGTTGACCTCTTGTAGTGCAGTGGAGCAGTTTTGTTTGTCTCATGCCAATGGTGTCACACTTTTCCACTGATGTACAAGTGGCACTAACAGGCCAAGAATTCAGCAAAATGTGCCAACAATGGCAGGAGAGAAGGGCTCTTGCTTGTAAACATGTTATGCAAGTTTCAAACTTTTAAGAAAAGTTTTGCAAATGTATTATGAGGAAGGAAATGCATTCATCAAGTTTGTTTTACCTTAAGGAGACACACTGTTTTGGTGAGCAACTCTGCATGTAAACATAACCTTTGTTTGTGTACAAGAAAACTCCACAGGGCACCTTTAATTCTGCTACTCTTGTTTGTTTTCACCGGCTATAATGACAACTGCCGCTGGCAAATTTACTCAGCTGTAGTTAATTTACATTAGCTCTGTGAGTCGGCAAAAAAATAGAAGACATTTTGTCTATTGTCTGGTAAATAGGCTCTGCCAGTATGTGTGCATTTGCACTTGGCCAAAGATGGTTTTGTGTAAGAAGAGCCATCACTCTGTATCATGTTCGTTGTTTTAAAAAATAAGGATTGTGATGACTCCTCCTATTGTTTTTTGAACGTTGACCACAAATTCAGGCCTTTGGTTTAATTGAAAATCACAATTTAATCACAATATTGGTGAGGGAAAAAAAATCTTTCCCTAAAATTGTTCAGCTCTTGTGAGTCAAATGTAAAACAAAATCTGCCTGGACCAGTTTTTCTCGTGCCCCCTCTCCATCTTGTTTCTCCACCACGGTTCCCCATGGTGACAAAAATGCTGGCTCAGCACATCCCTCTGGCTATGTAGGGAAGCCCAAGCTGAACTTGGAGGCAAGATGGTACAGCTCTGGGTCTCTGTGGCCCTCTCGCCTCAAGCTGCCCAGCAGCTCCGCACAAGCCTGCCATGTCCCCAGCCCCCCCAGAGGCCACCTCTTTATTCCTCATGGTTCTATTCATGTGAGCAGCAGCACAGCCGGAAAGCTTTGATGCCTGCTTGTGAGTTAAACAAAAATTGGGGTGGTGAAATGCCACTAGTTTTGATGATAGTGTCAGTTCGGGCATCACAGTTTTGACTCCAAAAACTGTTACTTCCGTGTTTAGCTCTAAATTTTGTAGTGGTATGAGTAAATAAAACTATATTCAATTAGCCTACTCTGTGACAGTAAATTAGAAGCCACTTCAGCTCTCATTCATCAAGTCGAGAGTCAGATATGCTGAAGGCAGTGCGGGTGTCCCGTGTTTACCAGATGCTGCCCTTGTTTCCGGGTGATGGAGGCTAATTGTGGTTTCCTTGGCGTTACTATGGAGGCTAATTGAATGTGAGCAGCACAGTCACCACATCTGTGTGGAAGATTAGATCTTCAGCAGCAACAGGGCTCGACAAGCCTGTCTTGGTCCTGCAGATTTTATTTTCTTCCTTTTAGCCGTGATCAATGAAAGAAATAAATGCTTAAGTGTCTTGGAGCAAGACGCTGTGAATCTGCCATCACTGGGGGCTCAGTCACGCCGTCCTCTGGCAGCTTATCCATCTTACTATACTTGTTATTTTGCTCTGCGAATGAATCTTGCTAACCTAAACCTTGCAACCCTTGCAAGCATCGGCGCACTCTTTATTTCAAGATGAATCAGATTCATATCAGAAAACACTCAGGGGGAACTAATGACATTAAAGATGGCTCAGTTTCTGCAATCATTGTAGTGCATTTTGGCAATTACTTGTCAAAATGTCTCCTGTATGAAAGGTCTATTCAACTCCACTTAAAGCTTCTACACGCCCATTCAGGTGTTTTCTCCATATGTTGCCCCACTTATCCTCTACTCAGGAAATTGTGGGTGTGAACAGGTGTTCTCTTCCATTCAGGTCAAACAGAATCAGGGTTCTGCTATTGTGCATGTTGGTTCACTAGAAAAGCTCTGCTAAACACTTTTTTTTTTTTTTTAAATAAAGGCATAGAATTGATAGACACCCCCCTGGCTTACTAGCAAGCTCACCTGTATTCTCACCTGTCTTCTCATTTTGCACTCATTATCTCACTCCATGCTGTTTCTGTTGTTGTGCCACATGTCGATGGTTCAACTGAACAACACACCTGTTAAACGGTTGGCTGTTTGTATGTCACCCGTAGCCCCTCCGTTATCAAGCGATATGATAGGCTGGTGATGAGTCAGGGCATATTTGTTATGTGCTTTCATGTCGGTTTGCATTTAATGCATTTAGGTGAAACGACTGAACATTTTGCTGAACAATTATCATATTGCTGTTGATGATGTGTCTATTGCCGATATACGTATTATGTGTCTTTTATTTTCCAGACAGGGATTGCATTGATCTTCTTTTTCTGTCATACTCTTATTGCTCTTGACAATTCTGACCTTTTTTGACATATGATAGAAAGCTTGCATGTGGAATTAATCTGATTTCAGTCACACACAGACTGCCATCCTCTTTTTAGATCTCTCATCTAATGTTCTCTAAAAGATTTGGTCATACGACAATATACACCAGAGACTATATAAATCTGTTTACTGTCATTGATTTTGCCATACTGTTTATTACTTGGTAGCTATCTCCTCTGTTTCTCTGGGTGTACTTAGGTTATGAACTAATGGTTATTTTCTTTATCATTTTATCTTCCATCTATAAACTATTGGGCAGTCAAGATTGTCCAGAGGTCATGGTAATGTTTCTAATTTGCTTAATTTGTCTGACAGATCTGAAGATAATCAGTTTACTTTCATCTGTGGAAAAATAATAGCAGCAAATCATCACATTTTAGCAATTTTGCTTTGCAGATGACTGCAATGTTTAATTAATTATCAAAATATGTGCCAGTTGATTTTCTATAAACAATTCATTACTTTATGGCATTACCGGACTCAAAGGATTTTTATGGAAACAATTTTGCAAATGAATTTCCATAAAACATATTAATATTGTGGGGGAAAAAAGTGATGTACGGTAGCAGAAGATCTTATCCATGTTGCACACCTCTTTTCTATGTTATGAATTAATTCAACCCCACAACCCCTCCACCTGTGAGTGCATTTTAGTATGTTCCATCATAAAGCGGATGATCTGATAAAGCAGCACGACCTCACTAACTGATTTTTCTTCCTCTTTCTTTTCAGGAAATCAAACCCCAGAGTCATTACAACCACGGCTACAGTGAGAATGTCAGCCGTAAAAACCATGTGGATGACTACAGCACCTGGGACATTGTCAAAGCCACACAGTGAGTGGATCATAAGTGTGCTGTTGTCTCATGTGGCCAGCTCTCCTTAATGTAACCTCAAGAAATGATGGATCAATTTGTTTTGTTTCATCAATGTTTAAATTCAGAGTTTCATCTCAGGGTAGGACTGTCACTTTGTATTCAAAACTTAAACTTACTGCCTATTCAAGACACATAGGGTTGGATACCGAAATAGCATTGGATCCCACACAGGCAGTACCTATCAGACTGAATCATAACACACATTACGGTGCCTCATTTCAGTGCCACATGCCTGAGCTGTTGATTGAAATAGTTGCCCACTGATGCTCACCAAACATGCCTAGTTAACGTTACAACAGCTCTCACTCTACATGGCTCTAACAGCAGGTAGCCTTCTGCTAGGTAGTAGCCACAGTAAACATGGTTAAAAAGCCATGCTAAATGGTCTAAAGTGTATCTCAAAAGGATTCCAACACCGGCCAGGATGGCCAATAATTTTTTTTTTTTCAACAGGAGGGGAAGGTCAAGACCTGCGGGCCATGACTTTGCCATTCTAAGAAAATAAATTTTGCATGAGACTAGGGCTGCAACTAACAATTATTTTCGTGATAGATTGATCTGTTGATTATCTTCTCGATTAATTGATTAGCTATTTGGTTCATAAAATGTTCATCAATGTTTCCCAAAGCTCAAGATGACGTCCTCAAATGTTTGTTTTTTTGTCCACAACCCAGAGATGCGGAGCATAGATATGAAACACAGATGAGACATGTAATGACACAACATTTATATCTATGATCGGGAGAAAAAATAATTCTCTAATACTCTCTATAATACTCTAAGCTGAATTTTTTATTTATTTTGCTTATTTTGTTATGTAGTCTTAATTTATTGCTGTTGGGTTTGGTTTTATTCTTTATGATTATGTACTTTGAACTGTGAACAGTAAATATATTGTTCAATTTAAAATTCAGATTTACCTCAGAAATGAAAAATGCTGTTCTGCCGTGTCATTGACTGTCATTTGTGGTTCCTTTCTAAAAAAAAAAAAAAAGTATCGCTTCAGGCACTGGCATCGTTTTAGCAGCGGTATTGGAAAAAACCCAGACGATACTCAACACTACACAGGATAAAACTCTTTCTGACCACTGATGTAGGACGTCACTGACCACACGTTTATAGCAGTCATTGCTCACTGTCATTGTCAGCCTCACACATTATGCTGAGTTTTTGAAAAAGTGACAGCCCTGGCTGACATTGTTTACTACTTACTGACTGGGCCAATGGGAGTCTTCGTCATTATTTGAAGGCAGTATGTTTACTTGTTCATTTATGTGTGTTAATTTGTGTTATCGAGATACCACAAATGTCAAATCGGGAACTAACGGCACCATATTTTCAACTGTGGTTTTCTGATGCAGCACATGCCAAGGAAGTAATTCACAAGCTCAGAAACAGATGAGAGAATGTAGGGGGGAAGAGGAGAAATGCCTTCCTGATAAGACAGCAGAGTCTTTGTCTGGGTTGTTGTTACATTTGACAGCAACAGATTTATGTTGCTTTGATTTGAGGTTAGGAATATCCGCTTAAAGACAGCCAGTGCCAAGTAATGCCACAGTGTGGGTGTCTTGTTTGGGTCTGAATATCTGTTTATCTGTTTATTTAAGTTGTCAGTTTTTATGTATGTGTGGTTTTTGTCACTCTTGTCAAGGTATTTGTATTCAACCTTGTGTTTATCTGTGTTTGCCCGAGTATTTGTGTGTGAGGAGACTTTAATCCCTCTCTGCCCCTCTTCCTCAGGTACGGCATCTTCGAGCGCTGCAGGGAGCTGGTGGAGGCGGGCTTCGATGTTCGGCAGCCAGACAAAGAAAACGTAACACTCCTCCACTGGGCCGCCATCAACAACAGGATAGACTTGGTCAAGTGAGTCCAGTCGTGTTTTGTATAAAGTTGGAGGTGGTGGTAGAAAAAAAGGTTGGCTTTCGATTGGATGGTTGCAAGTCTGAATCACAAGAACTGGCTGGAAATATGCGGTTGTACTGGTCAGAAGTATTTTCAGCCAGCTTACCATAAATAAAGGTTAAGATGAATAATGCATACAAACAATACAAGCCCCAATTCCAAAATAGTTGGGACGGTGTGTAAAACGTAAATAAAAACAGAATGAAATGATGTGCACTTTTTGACTTGTCTTCAATTGAATACAGTACAAACAGAAGATATTTAATGTTCAGGCTGATACACTTCATTGTTTTTTGTAAATATTCACCAGTTTTCTCATATTGTGACTTTTCTGTCAGATACAAATGCAATTTACGAGCGGTACAGACCTGTCAGAGAGTCATGTGCAGTCAGTCTGCTGGTATCCAAACCAAAGTTTTTCGCTAATGGCTGCATATTTCATTAGTTTAAAGACATTTTGAGTTTGAAAAATAAATTACACTTCATAATTGTCCTGTTTGACTACATTTCAAAATATAATATAATTGTACATTTGCATATAAAGCCCGTCATCATTCATTCAATGATCTGTTATTACCTGCTGTCAGGTGTATTTGCCGTATATCTGCAGGTTTATAAAGTCTTTGTCCAGGCGAACAGCCTCACTTATCTGTCCTCTGTCTCCCTGATGAAAACTTCCCTCTAACCCTCTCCTCTAGCTGCAGTCATCAGTCGCCCCTTAATGTGGCTGTGGCGAGTGTTTTTTTTTTTCTTTTTTTCCCTGAAGTCATTTTCATATTGAGACATGTCCTCAATTTCAGTAATACTCCATTTTCCTTTATGGAT
>JAJHUR010139620.1:3262-21519 GCA_027495735.1 Lutjanus campechanus
GGGGGGGGGGGGGGGGGGGGGGGGGGGGGGGGGGGGGGGGGGGTTCTAAATTAAACCTTTGGCATTTAAAAGGGTTCTCCATAGAATCCCCTGGGTGGGTTCTAGATAAAACCCTTGAAATATAAAAGGATTTGCATTAGAGCTCCCTGGGGGTATCCTTGTTAACACCCTCAGAAGGTGGAAAGGTTCTGGATAGAACCCCCAGAGAGGGTTCTGGATGGAGCCATTGTACCATAGAAGGGTTCTCTTTAAGAACCTCTCATAAGGGGTTCTTACTGGACCCTTCCACAAATGGTTCTAGGTTAAACCCCTTATGTTGTGTTCTAGCTTGATCTCTGAAAGTGTTTCAAGTGGAGGCTTTATAAATCGTCATACCAGGAACTAAAAAATGTTCTCCTGTAGAGACCAAGCCAAAGAGCCCTTTGTGGTTCTAGTTAGCACCTTTATTTCTAAGAGTGAGTGCTAGCTGACTGTTTGACCCTTCTGATTTTTACATTTGTCCTGGAAAATTACCAGAAGAGAACTTTGACTCAGAGAAGTCGTCCACAGGTTTTTCCTATTAACTGTACCATTTGTGATTGTCAGTCAGTGGAAGCATTCACACAGCACAGTGCATTCATGGCGGTTTTGTGAGTTACTGAATCTTATCTTGCACCTGCGAGTCAAGACTTGCCTGTCGCCTCACAGTTGTTCTATCTCCTTCTATTCACAGCCTGTCATCATCCCTCTCTTTCCTATCTATCACTGTCAGATAAATTTTGATTTAATGCTGCTCTAATCACAAAATCCTGCTGATCATTTGGCAATAGCTGTCACTAATTTTCATTGGATCGTCATTCATCATTGGACCGTTTCTTGTTTGCTACGCTCTGTCCTCCTTCCACGTTCTCGTTCTACACCATAGCAGCCAGGCTACAAGAGCGCCGACATATTCATAATGATGTGAAATGACAGAAGAGTCATTTTACTAGCTGCTACTGCCTCTTTAGAATTTCACTTGTCTTGTAAAAAAGTATGGCGGATGTTATCGTATCATAGACGGGATTTCAGTGTGATGCTGAGCTTCTTTGCACATTAATAGCATATTATTTTTTACAGCACGAGATTAGAAATATCTGTATGTACTTGTTATTAAAGGAAGATAAGTGGTGCACGACAGCGTTCTGTACATAAATGAATGAGTTAATCAAAATACAGAATGCCATGATGAGAAAGCTGCTGATTAGAAAAACAAAGTCCCAAGATAGCGGTAATGGCTGGCTTATAATTAGTTTCGGTGGCCTGTTTTCCTCAGTGTGCCTCTAAATTCTCCCTTATTACAGTGCATTAATTAATAACCAACAGAGAAGACCCCATGCTGCTTCTGGAAAATATGCTCCAGTTTGGCATTTTGACCAGTTGTGTGAATTCCCTGCACACACTTGAGCTGCCAAGTCAGAAATCCTGACCTCGCTGTAACAACCCCTTTCACTTTAAAAACCTTGAAATTAATGACGATGGGTTTTATACAGACAAAAATATAAATGCAGCACTTTTGTTTTTGCTTTTTGTTTTTGCTCCTGTTTTGTACGAGTTGCAGTGAAAGATCTAGAAGTATTTCTCTCGAATTTTGTTTAATTCCGCTTTGCCAGTCCATCCACCTGACAGGGGTGGCAAATAGAGATGCTGATTAAACAGTGGGATTATTGCACACGTGTGTCTTGGACTGGTCACAATAAAAGGGCACTCTAAAATTTTTCTGTTTTTTCTTCCCCAGGAGGTTAGAGCCACTCTGCCTCTGATTGGCCAGTACTCGTTGCCTTTGTTGGCTGGGTTGTTTAGGATTAGGCATGAGGAGTGATTGGTTGGGGTGGGCACTGAAACTGGTGCCACAACACAGGTACACACAAACTCCAACATTTAAAAAAAAAAACACTGTAGGGAGGCATCTGACAACGCTTGTGGACTCACTTGAAAGCAGGGGGATGCTGGGAAAAAAGAATTGCTATCTGTAAATAACCATATTCGGTGCCTAAGAAATGTTTCTTTTTCAATACCAAACTGCAAATTTTCGAGTGTTCATTTATTGTGCCTAGTCCAAGACATGCCTGTGAGGTGGATGGATTATCTTGGCAATAGAGAGACGTGCTCACTAACATGGATTTTTATCAAATTTATGAACAAAATGTGACAGAAATAAACCCTTTGGGTGCACAGAAGGAGTCACCTCGTGAAAAACTATAGCGAAAACAAAAGTGTTGTGTTTATAAAAGTGTTCATAGTTTAGATATAGAGCTGTATAATTTAACTATGACATAATTAATCATAATTGTAACAAATGAAACTTGGTAGAGAAGTCATTCAGTCTTATCCACTGAGAAAGTAAATCTCTAATTTTCATCATGTTTTTGCAAACATTGTGTGCATTTTTGTTTCTGAGAACAAACCCAGTATTTACATACATGTTTAAGCCCCTTGACTATAAATCATGTATATATTTCTGCTGCACTTTTCACAGCGTGTTGCAGTTTTGTCGATCCCACTTTTCAGGCAAGCATTGGTTTCCGTTTATTTCACCAGGGCATGAAAACCAATGCACACATTTGAGTTGGGTAATCTATCACAGTAAGAAGTATGTCTGCATTAGTTTTTTTTAATCAAAGCTGCATTACTGTTGCATGGTAGACTTATTTTAGCATAAACAATACCATAACAAATTCAACACAGAGTTCATCATGATGGATTACCTAACTCACCTAGCCATTTCAAAGTCATTTCAAGTTGACTTCCCTACAAATTGAAAATGGATGTAAATCGCCTGGAAGGTATAAAACACACTCTAGTATGTCTTGGAAAATGTCTGGCTAAAACATTTAAAATCACCTGTGTGGTCCTTCAAACATGAAATCAGTTCACATCTCTTGAAGGTGAACTCAGTCTGCACTCATTCTCTGTTGATCCTTTACAAAAAGCTTACTTTGCTCCACTGTGTGGCTGTTTGTCTTTGCTTCCTGTTTGTTTGTCCTCTCTAGGCTTCTTGGACGCGACCAGACAAATATGAGGTATGGCTACTAAAAACGGTAGCCTGACTTTAGCTGTGATAGCCCAAACTTACACAGTAGATCACCCCTTTCTATTGCAGAGCAGAAGTGTTGTCCCTCAGCCTACATTTAATGCTCACTCCTTGTAGCTGTGCACTAAATATGTAGACCATTAGACACGTAGTACAGTACATTTAATCCATTTAGTTCCAGTACGCATTTAGACTTGCCCTATTTACTTGTCCCTGTTTATTTTTGTCGACAAATTCCATCACGAGATGTAGAGTCAGTCACAGCAGCTCAGAGTACATGGTTTCATTTTTTTGGCCATATAGCATGCTGTTATTTCCTGCTGCACGGTCTGGTTAGTTCTCAGACTTAGCTCGATTCAGGGAAGAAACAGATTTCTGCACAGGGTTGTTGGGAGGCCAGCAGCTCTGCAGTCTCACATAGAAAACACTGTCTGCTCTGCTGAGGGCCTGCCGTGGCGCTAACTCACCAAGCTGTACTAAATCTTAACAAAGTGGTTTTAAATGGTGTAGCCTACTTTCACAAGCCAGAAGTCTGCATGTTTTTTATTTCAGCTGCATGCTACAGCAGCTGATACCTCCAGTCAGATGGGGGTGGCAAATCACCTGGGGCCTCATTTGTACAATAGTCTTACCGGATCAGTTCACCCAAATTACAAAAAAAAACTGGTTTTCTCACTTACCCCTTGTGGTATCTAGCCAGGCACATAGTTTTGGTTTTATTTTTTTAGGTTTTGAGATGTGTCTTGAGATATCTGTGCACACACTGCGGTATAATGGGAGTAGATAGATTTCCACAGGGGTTCACGATTAAGTTGCATCTATGAGAACACTTGTAACAAGAATTTTTTAAAAATAAAATCTGAGCATGACATGGGAAGTCAAGGCAAGAATATTTAATTATAAATCTCAAAATATTTTTTTTATGTATGAGCTCCCTGCTGTAGTGTCGGACTGGAAAGAAACATGCAAACTCCTGTGCCTCCACAAAGTAAAAACTACTGTCATTAGATTGAGCTGACACAATATAACAAGCTAACTTCACTCACTCAGTTGACTTTACTAAGCTTCACTGTGAAAATACACAATGAACTCCATGAACCAGTGTTATCCTTGATTTTTTTTAAAAATACATGATAAATGAGCTTCTGCAGCTCAGAATTCTGGACTTTTTGCAACAACTCAACCAGTTTTCACTTCTTGCTTTTCTAAAAATCATACATTTTGCTTCTGACATATGATTTTGTACTTAAATTGCTACTTCCCTACTTCACTACTTCCCTATATCTGTGAAGGTTATTTCAATTACTGCTTCACATGAGTCTGTTGAACACATCCCAACATGTGACCACATCGTTGAACAGTCTCTTAGATTTCAGGTTGTGTGATTTAATCAACACGCTCTCACTCCCATTTCGTTAAAAGTGGCAGCTTGGTCAGTGGTCCTTCACTTCAAACTATGACACTTACCCTCTGGTGTTACTTTTGCACATGCAGATACTACTTTTACATAAAACGTTTATACTTTTATACCAGCTTTTGTATATTTATTTTATAATGACTGAGCTGCAAGCTCAGTTCTCATATAGGCTTCTATGTTCTGTGACCATTAGGCATAAGTGCTTAAAACATTTAAATAATGTCATTATCAATGTGTTTTTAAAGGAATCATCACCAAATGAGTAGCTGGTGAGAATCATTGTAGCAATCCTACAGAATTGATCTGCCCATTCCAACTCTGCAGTTAAGTCAGCAATAATAAATATGCAACTTTCTGACAGACCTTCACAATAAAGGCTCAGAAACTACTTAGGTAATTTTAGGAAACAAAACTACTTGGCATGGCTTAGGAAAGTATCAGGTATCAAAATTTGGGTTCAAATAATTGTTAGTTATGTAAGTTCATGTATGTAACTTAATGCATGTAAATCACATACATACCTATTTGTTGTCACACAGGACATGAACCCTGGTCTCTTGGATGACAGTCCTGTGTTTGTTTGACCCATCCGTCCAACCCACCTCCTCCATAACCAACTTTCTAGCTCTTTATACAACATCACCAGACTTTGATAGCACATTAAAACATAATGCTAGCCAGATGCCACTAGAAATGATGCTACAGGGGTCCATATACAGTGTCAGAGGCTGAAGCATAGGAGCACTGACCAAGCTGCTGCGTGTGATGTGTTGGGACTGAGAATGGGCTGAATTTAAGACCCTACAGACCACATATGCAGCATATTTATTATTACTCTGAGTTATTTCATTTCAGAGAGGGGGGGAAGAGTGGTTTCATTATTTCATAATGGTGTTTCACTTGTACTGTAGGTCTTCCTTGCTCCTGTAGAAAACTAGCTATTAAAAGTAGATAAGTGTACCTTTTGCCCTAGTTTAAGTGTTTTGTTGAGGAAGATGTTTGTAGTGCATCCCCTTAACTTCCCCCTTTCTTCCTCTCAGTGGTTTCATTTAAACTGCTTGTCTCTACAGGATGAGAGCTGTAAGAGTAGAAACAGCATGCTTAACCTAATATCTGTATCTGACTGCATAGATAAAGGCACTGAAGCCAAGAGTTACACAAAACTAACTTGTCTCATGATCTATGATGAAGATAACAATCCTAATATTTAATATATCTGAATATATTGTCAATTTATAGTTCTGTGCAGCCGCCAAGACAGAAATGTTACCATGTAAAATATTTCCATGTAGAAAATCAGTTGCTGATGAACGCACTTTGAAAAGCACAGCATTGATCAAACTAATCTGTAGTCACTAATAGTAGTTTTGGCCTTGGTTGCATTAGACGCTGGTTGAACTCAGCTCTGTGATGGGCATAAATCATAGCTGCTAACAAGCAGGCATTATATGATTAGTCATGCTGATAAATGGAAGTCAAAAGTTGATATTATGCTAAAGAGAACTGCAAAGTCTTAACATTATGTCTTTATTGAAAAGTGCAGTTTAGAAGGCAGCCAACACTTGAACCAGATCAGGCTCTGATTATAACAACCTGCCTGCTGAATGCCTTGATGTCAGCTGTGCTGAATAGACCATTCAGGAAATCCTCCTCAACTCATGAAGTGAGAAGGATCACATGACCGTCTTGTATTTATCAGAAATGTGCATTAAGGTTCATCAGTAATGAGTAAATATAGCACTCCAACTAGACCAATGGCAAAGCTACTGCAAAAGCAAGTCAGTAATTATACTGCTTTTCTTTCATGTTAGCAGCTCAGAAATGTACAGTAGCGCCGTTCAGTTTCTTTTTTTTTTTTAAGGCCCAGATTTGAAAAAAAGTGAAGTGCCAAGAGGTTAAACATTTACATTTCATGTCTGATCTGTAAATTTAGTCATTTAAATGTGCAAACCAATGCACCTTTTAATTTTTTCCATGCCCAAACCTACCTATAACCTACCAGCAAAGGCAACAAGTACTAGCCACCCAGTCAGAGTAAGACAGGTCATGACTTCACAATCCTGTGGGGGGAAAAAAATGCATTCTGCCCCACCCTGTCAGGGTTCATTTCGCAGTAATGATCCACTCACTGTACATTATTCCTAAGATAAGTGCCTCTGTGCTTAACAATAGACATAACCAATGAATGAGCTAATTAGCCTCTCTCTCATTTGAAGAAAGTATTCATTTCTACTTTTATAAATGATCAAACTACCAGACGGAGGTTGTTAAAGGACTGGATTTGGCCCATGGGTCATCACTTGAATGGATCTGCTGTACAGCATACAGACAAATCGAATGTTAAACAGTATAACATTATTCACCAGTTTTCCATTTTTGCCTTGTACGTCCATGGTAAGCGAGTTAACAGCAGGGCCCCTAGGCCTCCAGGGTGAGCTGAATGTCAAAATGTTTGACTTTAGTTTACAAGGACCACTTGAATGCATCATTAGTTTTAGCAGACGGTTTAGTTTTTTGAAGGAGATGCAGATTCACCTTTATGTGCCACATCAGGAGGATCCAGCCCCTGAACTGGGAGACAGTTAATCATAAGTTCTATTCTAGCTACGGTGGACATTTTAAGACATTGTTAGCTCAGCTTGTCAGGCTCAGGAGACACAGCTCTGCTTTCATCAGCCTAATCGCCCTTTCCCACTGCAGTGGCAAGTGTAGCTATGGTCACAGGATCTGCTTTTTTAGTTCCTGGTGCCAAACTTTGGCCCTGCTCAGGAGGTAATTCTAAATACATTAATCGTGATTGCTCAAGCAAATGTTGTCTCATCACAACAAGGATGACACAACAAAAACAACAGTAACCACCTTTTTAGCATCTGTATAGACTAGGGCAATTGAAGAACAAGGAAGACTGCTCGTTGGACAAATTGAAGTGTCCAGGTCCTCATTTGTAATTGGAGTGAGGAGGTCATTCAGAGGAGCAATTACAAAAGAAGAGGTCTGCCAGAAGATTTCTCAATCTGTCAAAAACATAAATATGCCACACAGCCAAACAATACAGGGGAAAAAAATTGACAAAAGATGACAAAAAAAAAAGGATTATAATTCATTTAGCAGGACAAACTTAAAAAATACTAGCAGTTTGACATGTTTCTCAAATTTATGGGCCAATGAGCTGCTTGTGCCAGTCAGACGTGACGCTCAGAAATAAAATCAATAACACCATCAGCTCCACTTCTTCCTTTGTTATCGGCCCGACAACACAACAACTTACCTTCCTCGGCCCCAAAACAGCACATCAAAATAAAGGAGTTGGTACCGCTGTTGCTTTTTTAATGAAGTATATCCAAAACATCATGGTTTGTAAAATACAGCGGAAACACAAGCACATTGTACCAAAGGTTACAGGCTCTAAAGTTCCTGCAGTGGATCAGCTGTATAATCTATGGGACGCCATTTCAGTCATTATTAAACGCATACATATATATCATTACATCCATTAGACCTTATTTATATAGCACTTCTAATATAAAGAAAATGTAATACAAAGTGCTTCACACAATAAAGCATCAACCCCTCAGCCTCCATCCACACCAAAGCAATGACTTTGTAATTGATAAAGCACTAAAATAAGCATAACAGCACTCATTAAAAACAGGATTCTGCCTGTAAAATAGATAAATGAATAATATAAATGAAGTAAATAATAGTCAGCATAGTTCAATAAATGAATAGATCAATAAAATACGATGGGGGAGAAGGGGTTTTACTTTTAAAAGGACTACTTTTATTAATTTCAGGGTACTTCCTAGTTTCACAGATTCAGACCAAAGCAGCACAACCGAAGACAAGTGCTGAGTCCTACAAAGGCCATTTTTAATATGGGCTAATACTTACTTATATAATCACCAGCAACAACAGCAGGTTGAATTTGTTTTCCTGAAATATCTCAACAACAACGTGCATGGCTTTCACTGAAACTTGGTACAGTTACCCACAGTACCAACTGTTATGACTTTAAAGAAGAAAGAAATATTAGAATATAAATATTAGAAATATTTATAGAGTTAAGTAGAATGTTTACATTTGATTTTTTATTTCAGCCCAAAACACAGTATGAACATTTGTTGAAAAAGTCATCCAGCATGGCTACTAAAATACACAGTAAAAATACCTAATAAGGTGTTTGATAACATTTTTACAAGCAGCATTTCTATTTGTTTAAAATCTGCCAAACATCTGCGGAGGCGTCGTCGGAATTTTGCAGCCGCAGAATCCATGTGCGCCTTCTAATTAGATTCAAATCAGCCTCGGATCTACTTTAAAAAAGATGTTACACGTGGTAAAAATAGACCTTTTTCACAGCAGCCATTTTGACATGAAATGGTGGGGTAAACACAGGTGTTAATGATACTAATTAAGCTGCTGTTTCATTCGGGTCAGACAGAGTCAAGGTGCTGCTTTTGTGCATGATGGCTCACTGGAAAAACTCTTCGTATCCAAGCCAGCACCACTGTTTGGATGGCTCTCAGTTAAACTTTGTAAAGACATCTAGTATGTTACACACAGTACGAAGTGCAACAATTTTGGTCACCCCCAAGTGAAAAATTCTTTTACTAGTTATTACATTATTAAAATGAGATTACATAGAATTGGCTAAATATGTGCGATTTGGTTAAATATACAGTAATTTGGTGGAATTTTACTGTTTTTCCAACTTTTCCCAGAGTCAGAAACTTAGAAATGCCTTTGGACAGTTCCTTTTTTTACAGTAGTGGATCAAGTGGAATGGCATTAGGTGGCGGTTGCCACCTTTACAAGATGTCTTCGTAAATAGAGCCAAACTCTGATGTCTTCCCACCCCGATAAAAATTTTTTAATTCTCTAGGTCTGCTTTTTAAATGTATTTGGTGTAAACTGAAGTCATGTAAAACAGCAATATTAGGTGATTTTAGCTGAACCGATGACAGTCGTTAGGATTGAATCAACGCAATCATGATCCCATAGACCTCCAGGAATTGAGCTAAACTAAGCGAGCAAACTAGGGAAGATGTATTTTTCCAAGCTTCGTATAAAAGGAGGCCCACAGTCTCTGACTCTGATAATCTTTTGATGAACTAGTGCATTACCAGATGATACCACAGACTGACCAAATACCTGCTAAGCTAATTACATTCCAGTTAGCTTCGACTCTACTTTAAATAAGATGTCAGACCTTTTTTAAAGCAGCCATTTTGACTTGAAATAATAAAGTAAAGACAGGCATTACCAATGATACTAATTAGGGTTCTGCTCTTTTCAGGTCAAGGACAGTCAGGAGATCACGTAGCCTGCATGTGTGTGATTTGTTTAAAGAGATAGTTCAGAGATACAGTACAGAATTTTACTTTTTTTCCCCCACACTTTCCCAGAGTCAGAAATTATGTTAAGCAAGTTATGTCAAACCGAATCGAAAAACTATAAAAACAAATTTAGCAAAACTGACTTGAAATCAAAGGCAGATTCATGATTCTCTTGTCAGGGTATAGAACCAATGATATGTTGATGTTTACACATCAAGACAATGGCATAGGCTGCAGTGTTAAAAAAAAAAACAAAGAAGTTTATAAAAATCAAAAGTCAAATTAAGTCATGGATTTAGTGATTTGTGTCACCCCCAGTGTCTATGAGATCAAATCACATAATAATCATGATCCTGTAGACTTCCAGGAATTGAGTGAAACTAAGCAAGGGGTCTCAGACTTTGAAAAAAAAACACTGATCTAGTGTATCACCAGATCAAAATGTCAATCAATAGATTGACCAAATACCTGCTAAACTAATTGCTTTCCCATCAGCCTCGGCTGTACTTTAATCAAGATGTTACACAGTGCAAATAGGCCTTTTTCATAACAGCCGGTTTGACATGAAATACTAGTGTAAACACAGGTGTTGCTAATTAAACTAATTACGGTTCTGCTTCATTCAGGTCAAACAGAGTCAGGGCACTGCTATTGTGAATGCTGTAAAAACTCTGATGATGGAACGGGGCTTTAATGTGCATTATAGGTAACACCTGTGTTTACTATTTCATATTAATATGGCTGCCGTGAAAAAGGTCTATTATCTGTTGATCATCAGCGTATTAACATTTTCACTCGCCGAGGTGTCTATACAGCCTCGCGAAGCCACTGTGGCAGTCGACTCTTCGTCTTGTTAAGAACTAATTATTAGATTGTTTGCCATGTTTATCTCTACTGTTGACTCCTGTCAAGCCTTTGCAATTCAAATTGGAGCTAGAAAATTCTCACATGCCCTCCTTGTAATTACCATCAGGATACTGACATGAACAGGTATTCCCAGTCGGCGTTTAGTATTTACAGAAATCCACTCCGACATTAATGCAGCATTAATAGTTTTTTATAGAGTCAGTAGGGCCGTAGGTGGTGGAGAGGCGCTGGAATAAAGAAGCAGCACATATAAAGAGTGGAGCAGGTTTATTCACTGCATCACTGATAGTCGCAGCCTGTGAACATCCTGGCTGGCACTCTCTCCTATACAGCAGTTGTAGTACACAAAATATGACAAGCAGAACACACGTATTGACAGGTTATGTAAGTGAGTGTCAGCGCTGCCCTACAAAGCAATGAAGCAGTGGCTGCGCAAACAGGGGAAACTGTGAAACATAATTTCCATGCCTTGCATGACAAGTCCACTGTTATAATTAATTTTGTGACAAATCACAGTTGTATAATTAAAATGATTCATTGGAATTAATTAATAAATCCCATTCAAAGGTCTCCATGTTCACTTCTACCTCTGTTGTATCATTAAAGTATTATTCTCCATTAACCTTATCACGTTTACATTCCAGCAGTGTGCCCGGTGCAGCTCCTTCCTGTGTCACCGCAGTACGACATGATTAATGCTGCCCTTTCAAAATGTTCCAGGACACTCCCTCAGATCTTCAATAAACAGCAGAAATGTTTCTGCCACATCTGCGTCCCCCTGCTCTGCAGAGGATAACAGTTCATGCCACGATGCTAATACAACAAATATCTTTCAATTATTTATAAAACATAAACGCTGAAGCACCTAGAATGCCTGAAATATTAATGGAAACTCATGGCAGCTCGAAGGAAGATGTATATCCCCTGTTGGTTTAAACTGTGCTTCGCCCAGAGGCAAGGAAAGCAGTCAGGGTTTTTATAAGTCCTGCTATATGGCTCTTATTCTCATTATTGATGTCTTTATTTTTTTGCCCGATACCTTCTGCTGCATATTTTCAAGAATACATCTCAATTATTGCCCTGGTGGGAGGGTTGCATTTGGTTTTTGGCAGCATACTGTATATGAAAATACACAGCGGTGACTATCAGTGTCGGGAAATTTACTCAGGAAGTCTAACTTTTTACATTTTGCTCTGTTAAAAAGTAATAATATTACTTTATTTATTACTTGGCATCAAAAGTAATTAGCTACATTACTTGCAATAGTATTAGATTATTTCTGTACCTTATTGGCAACATTGTTGTCCTCCAAGGTGAAAAAATTTAAAGGGAAATGTTGCCACTTTATAGGTGGATGTCCAGTCAGTGTTGATGGTAAATGTAGGTAATTGAGGCAATAAATTCCTCACTGTCTGCTATACTGACCAAGAAAACTGAGTTTTCCTGATTATGGAGACATGCAGCAGTGCCTACATATACCAGGATGCATTGTAGCCGAGCTTGTGACTGCCACGCTCATGTTGCCTTGTCATCACCTCCCTAGCCTGTAGGTATTATATGTTGGAAAAATAGCATTAAGTGACAAAAATACTCATCTAGCACACCCACTGGCGACCCAGAGGCAGAGACTAGAAATCCAAGCTGATATAGGTTGAAGTTCAACAGATTTGGCAGAAAGAGAATTCCATTTTGGGGGGGTCAATATAGCGGCATTGAGGAATGTATTGCTTCAGCTTACTATCAACACTGATTGGACTTCCACAGGAGAAGTGCCAAACTTTCCCACTAACATTCTGATTAATAGCGGATGTGTCACGGGTGGGGAAGAGGGTGCATCTCCCTAGAGAGGGAGTGCGCCTTTACACACAAGACAGCAGCATAACTTCTTTTCTTTTTTTTTTCTGTGTCCTCTGGAGAGTTTCCTCTGTCCTGGCAAGTTTATAACTACAGTTTTTGCAGTGACAGTACTGAGCACATGGAAATGAAACTGAAAGCATCCTTTCTAATCATTAAAGTAAACTGTTAAAGAAAACCCTATAGCCGTCAGAGACCGGTAGAGGTGCAGGAGCATGTATCTAAACTGGAGAGAACAGCATATTTAGGTGCGTGGTGGGTGGATGATATACAGTATGCAGACATCCGGATGAACTCAGAGCACATCCCTGTACACCACTACCTAGAAAAAAAAAAAAACTAACACAAGTTGTGCATGCATTAAGACTTAGTCCTGCAAAACAGCCAAGCATGTTCGGCTAAATTGTCAACATGCAGTGACAAGTGGTGAACATCAGCTTCTGGTTTCATGTTGTCGACTTTAATTGAAAATGACCTGAAGCCTGATGCTGTGTCGCCAGCAGTATGAACATAACATTAGAGAGCCTTTAATGTCCTCTGAGAGGCAATTTCTGGTACAGAAAAGCAATAATGTAGACACATTAAAAGCACGTTAGACAAATAATAGACAACAATAGTCTAATATCATCTGTAGCAGCAGCCATAAATATTATTGCAGTCCAGGCAGGCTTTAAAGTGCATGTCAATAACTACATACCAACAAATATAAAAATAAACATTGAGTATACTGCAGAACCTCTATGTAATCGTGTGTTTCACATCACCTGCTCCACATTTCTTTCCAAGAGTCACAGTGGCTACAGCATCCTGTTGAATTGAGTTATACTGTAGCTATGGGAATAAATTAGTTTTTTGCCTCTTCTGACCAGAAGAGAGTGGCTGGAGCTCCACTGAGAGTGGATGGAATGTGCCCATGCAGACCTCGTCTGCCTTCTCAGCCAGCCTGGTCAGGTGCAGGTGGTACAAATCAGTCTGCTGTTGCCAAATGATTTTCCCATAGGTCTGAATGATTTTTTCCTAATTCACTCCTGTGAGTAGTTTTGGAAAGTCTATACCAGCATAGAATACAGTCACACAAAATGCTCTCAGAAAGTATATCTTTAACAGGGTAAGAATTTTGTTTTCAACATGAAAAAACTTAAATACAATGTCTGTACTTCTTAAAAACAGCATCACCACATAATTCCCAGGAGAATTTGTGAAGACCAAGACATTTATACTAAGCCATGCAGCATTAATTTGATTGAAAACATAATTACTGTTTTGAAAATTGCAATCCCTCACACTACTCATTACTGGGTAAAGTAATAAGAATACAGTGAAATTACTGAGAAATGCGTCACTGCCCTACATTGCTGACAATAAAACTTACTGAGAACAAATAACAGCGCGGAACACAGAGCACACTTTATCTTGGCCTCATCTTCATGTTTAGTCAGATATACAGCACAGAACAAGCTAGGTTGCAGTGCATGGTTAAAAAGGCAAGTGAGGTCGTTGGGTGTACTCGGGTGTCAGCTGCACACCTGTGCTGAGAGCTTGTGCCGAATAAAGCATCCTCTGTGACCTCACATATCCACAATAAAACAGGTTCAGCTAAGTAGGCTGAGCAATAAAGGCGATCTGCTAAGGAAAAATAAAAACAAGGTCTAACAAGCCATTTGTCCCAACTGCAATTATACTGTTCCAACTGCAATTAGACTGGCTGTAAACCTGCAACTACACTGCTAAATGGTGGGGACAGCAATCGACATGCTGCAGGAGCTTGCAGTTTATTGGCTTGGGCTTTTTGCGCTTTCTGATTTCCAGGCTGATGCAGGGATAAATGCAGGGATTTCACAGTGATTGTACCTTATATGATTACATGTGACAAACAAACTTGATTGCTGTGTGCACCTTGACCACCTAACTTTCCTCCACTCCTTCCCTCACTAAAATTAAGCCATCATTTTGTAGGGGGCGGGTGGGGCCTTTAGGTCAAGATAGCAAGTCAGCATAGAAGTGGTATACATCATCTGGAAGCTGGGAACCTGAAGATAAATTTGACTAATTCTTGTCATAAATCTGGAATAAATATTGTCTTCTCTTTAGCCACCTACCAAATTTAGAAATTTTGAGGTTATAAAGGTTTAGAAAATGATGATAAAAATATATGATGCCCATTATCCATGTCATGCCATAAGTGTTGCAGCAGATTTTGGTTTGATGTCAATTAGACAGATTTGGTGCATAATTTAATCATTTTTGTCCACTCAAGGATGTATAAAAATGGTCAAAAATCCCACCAAAATACCACATTAAGACACCAAGAACAGCATGAAAAATCCATGCCGTGATTTGGTAGCAAAGCCTTTTTACATTTGGAGATTTCTGTAAGAACTGCATTTTTCAGCGATTGGATGGCAAGCACTTCTTTTCTGGGAATTGCTCAGAAACCCCCTTATTGTCAAAATACAACCCATATATTCTCTGAATGCACCAGGTCTGTAGTTTGTGGCTGTGAAGTCTCATGAGGCTGTGATCATCCAAAAGGTCACAATAGGTCATTTCATACAGTTAGGTTAAGTTTCAAAAATTGGTCTCACCATGATAAATGGTTGTAACTGTGGTCTTGTCACTATAAAATGGCTACAATGTGAAATCAAATCCCCGTGCCAGTTTTTCCTCGCCCGAATTTAACCCTAGTTTGGAGCGTTATTCAGTCCCCTTCCCAACAAGCTAGTGTGACATTGGTTATACCAGTGGATGCCTTGGGTCATCTATTTCCATTTAATACCAGTATCAGTATCTAACTCTGGCTTTAACACTGAGCCCACTGCAGCCTCTGATAGAGAGTAATATTAGCCGAGGACACAAGTATCCAAGTGGAGTTTAAGAGGTTTTAACCTCAGACAAAAACATTATAAACTGTCGTGTGTTTTCTTATTGTCAACAAATCCCATGAAAGGACCAAACAAAAGACCAAAAAGGACAATAATTTTAGTCCTTCCTATAAAACCTTTAGTTACTTTATTTTACAGTAGATCTGGTTCATATATTGATTGTAAATGGGGAAGTAGCAGGCTTCACTTTAGTCTGTTGTAATGTGTCGTTAATTACCTTCTAATAAAGTTTAATAAAAGTCTAATAAAGGGTCTGATACTGTCTAATAAACAAGATATTATTTCTAGTCTTTTTATGTTCATTGTTAATTTAATATGGCTTGTTACGTTCTTCTTGGTTGCTGTACAATAAAATGATAACAAACTTTCTAGCTTCTCCATTAGGTCTGTGGCACTGCTATACAATAAGAAAAATATATAATAAAATCATCCTTAGAAATAAGATGCCAACTTAATACAAGATTTTTTCTTTTCTGTTTCTCTGTTGTAGCACTCTGATACACACATTGTAGTAATAGGTCATCTGTCAATCAAACTGTGTTCATCACAGTATAGTCTGAGAAATCTGAGTTCAGTCACAGTTTATCTTCATTTTTTTTCATCCAGTTTGTACAAACACACTAGAAAAATAACCCATCACCTGTCATCTTTTTCTTCTTTCATTTTGTTTGTTTGTTTGTTGGAGGCTCTAACTTTTTAGACCAGCAAATATAAAAACTCTCTTAAACAAGCAGAGAGGAATCACAGAGAGCAGCAAAAAATTTATTAATTTATCTGAAAATGTCAGGCTTTATAAGTGAAAGTAATTATTCTCTCTTTTTCTTTTTCCCTTTTAGAGCCTTGATAGAAATATTGTGGTACGCAGCCACGCACGGGTGTCCTCTCTCACCTTGAAAAACGTCCAGTTCACGTATGCCGGCCAGTACCTCTGCACCGCCAGCAATTCCATCGGTCAGGACAGCCAGCACATGTACCTGGAGGTTCGCTGTAAGTCACCCAGCTCTTCCTACACTCGCTCTCATGGTTTAATGGTTTATTTGGTTTATAATGTTGTAATACACTCATGAATCAACCTGTTCTCACTCCCAAAGTGTCAGCTGTAGGTACTTCACCAGCATCATTTCTGGAAGTGTCCCTCTAGATGTGGTGTTAATTATGTGAAGTTACATAAAGTAACTTACTTGAACTCAAATCATGATCTTTTCCTACCCCTAACCAAGTAGCTTTGTTGCCTAAACCTACCCATGTAGTCTTTGGGACTTTATTTTGAAATGCCACCTGGAAGTTGAATATTTATTATTTCTAAATTGCTTACTGCTAACTTTACTGCAGAGCCCTGCATGTGCAAAACTGATGCTAACAGGGTACAGTAGGTGTGTTGTGGTATACTACAATAACGATTATATATTTACTTTGTTAATAATACACACATTGCGTAAACCAGAGGGCCCCTGGGCCATATTCCTTCCTTTGCCGCCATGGCATTTGACAACCTCATGCTTTTATTCTACTTATTCCTTGACATAATGACCACTAAACGTAAATTTTGTGCAGCTAAAAAGTACATAATCTGAATTTTAAGTTAATGTACACACAGAGCACAGTGCTGTAGAACTTCCCTATTAAGTTCTATTAAAACATCTTATGTATATTACAGTATTTTCTATCTCTCTGTCTCTGTTCCGCTAATTCTTATGTGCGTGCATTTTACACAACTGGCTTTGAGGCAGCCGATCTGCCATCAAGGTGCAGAGATCGAGACAGTCTTTTTGCAAATGTGAAAATTAACTGTTAAGCAGATTAAAGAGTAGTGTTTTAATAATTTTCTCATTTTATTTCAGATTTAGAAAGTAATTTTTTCTATAAAATCTAATACATTTAAATGGAATGTAATTTTACATAACATCAACATTTATTTCGACGCCCCCACAGACACACACTGACATGACAGCATGACAAGCCAGATAGTATATGTGAGACTGCAGGGGTTTATTTTGCAGTGTATGCTCATTGCACATTATCCAGATTATTACATGCCTACTTAAAAAGATCAAAAATCTGACAGAAAAATTTGAAACAACATAATTAATTAAAAAATTATTGTATTGCTCCAAAGTCTATGATTGAAACTGCGTCCATAGCAATGATTTTCTGTTCATTCATGCTATTCAGAAATAGCAGACCAGGGAATGAATCAAGTATTTATCAAAACCTTGTAATGAATAAACATGAATTTGACTGATAGCACTTTTTTGGGGCCCATGGCCATGATAGCAAAAACCTGATTTTGTGACAACCCTCATACCTACAGCACTGTATTGTGACCTTCTGCTGTATTTGTCGAGTTGGGAGTGAGAACGTGTTGCGTGAATGAAAGGTAAGAGTATTAACAGCTATTGTTTCTGTTGACATTTGCTTGATAAATTGTCACTCATACATTTCATCTCACTATTTCTCAAAAGGTTGAACAGCTTGTTGAAGAAAAGAAACATTCTTAGTATTGTGACATTGAACTTGCCTGCATTCTTTTCTCAGAGAATTCTGATTCATGCCAAATGTTAAACCATATTTTTCATACAGTCAGAATCCTATTTCAACTTACAGACACGGCTACACATACAGAGAGGTATAGGTCAAAGAATAAGAGTCAGTGTCAGACAGATTCATCAATGCCGAGCTAAACGAGTGCCTGAAGTGTCTAACTCAGGACTATAAAGACTGAAAGAATTCTTCTCAAAGAAACTTTGTACCAAGCATACATCTGTCTTTTGTTGGCCCTGATCTGGAACAGCTGCTGCAGCTGCTGCTGTCTCCACATTTGCCCACGACAGACTTCAAATAATATGTCA
>JAJHUR010139621.1:2496-13120 GCA_027495735.1 Lutjanus campechanus
TTTTTTTTTTTTTTTCAATCAATGCACCGAGTCACTGCATTACCCTCAGACTATATAAAGCCATTTCTCCCAGATTGGCTTATTATTCTTCTATACCACTGAGCAAGGATGGGCCACAAATAACAAAGAAAAAATAAAGCAGAAAAACAACAATATCCCATAAGCCATGTGTGGGAGTTATTTGACCAAACAAAACACTGAAAAAAGTAAAAGAGAAAAAGATATTCTGCTGAAAAATGACATTGGTGATGAGCCAGTCAGTGGCTCAGCTGTGATAGAGGCACACTGAGTTCACAGTTCACACTTAAACAGCCTGCTGACCCCATAATACACTGGGGTACTGCTGCTATGCTAGGCCAGCTGCTTCCTAGTGAGTGTGTGTGTGTGTGTGTGTGTCTGTGTGTGTGAGTGAGTGAGTGCCTGGGAGAGGGAAAGAGAGGGAGAGAGGAGAGCGGGAGGAAGGCTGTTGAGGCATTGAGCGCTTAGCCACCCACACACAATCCCAAACGAAAGCTATGCCATTTCCACATGCAAGAGACGAAAACACACACACACACACACCCATGAACACACAAACACATTGCCCACATGCACTGCCTGCAACCATAACATGCCTCCAAAATGCACAAGTGTCCCTGGCCTACATGTTCTGAGCTCTCTGAATCTGAAACACCTGTCTAGTGTAGGAGATGAGTGTGTGTGTGTGTGTGTGTGTGTGTGTGTGTGTGTGTGTGTGTGTGTGTGTGTGGTGATGAAGGGAAAGAAAGAACAAGTCATAAACAGTCTGATACACAGGGAGAGAGCAGTAAAGCAAAACTGCTATTCAAACAGAAGTGGAGACAAAACATTGACAAAACAGAGAAGAAGAAGAAGAAGAAGAAGAAGAAGAAGAAGAAGAAGAAGAAGAAGAAGAAGCCAATGAGCGGAAGAACAGAGGGAGAAGAGAGGAAGTGAAACAAAGAAACAAGATAGGAGGAAAGGGGAGAGGAAAAGAGGCGGAAGATGAAAGGAAATGAGAGAGGAAATGAAAACAAAATAAAATCAAGAAAGGAGAAAGAACACAGTAAACAAGAGAAAATATGAGAAAGTTAAGAGAGGAATCGTGTGAGAGGAAGGACAGGAAATGAGGAAGAAGGGAGATAGCATGAAAACAAAATGAGAGGTGGCATGATGATGATGACAGAGCTCAAAGAAAAGTAGAGAGAAACTTTAAAAAAGAGAGGAGAATAAGAAGCTAACAAGAGGAGGAAACAAAGGTAGAAGAGAGGAATGAAGCAAGGAAACGAGAGAAGGAAAGGAGAAGAGAAGAGTAAAAGGAAACAGAAACAGGACAGGAGGAAAAACAAACAGGAAACAAGAAAGAAGAGGTGAAAGTCAAGAAAAGGAAACAAAAAAGATGACAGAGAAAAAAAAACAAGGAATGAGGAACAAGACAGGAAGCAAGAAAACAAGACACGAGAGGCAGCAAGTGACAGAACCCAAACAAAAGTAGAAAGAAACTTAACAAAAGGGAGAAGACGAAGCCAACTACAGGAAGAAACAGAGGAAGAAGAGAGGAAATGAAGTAAGAAATAAGATATGATGGAAGGAGAGGAGAGAAGAGAATGAAGGGGAAAGTAAATGGGGGGGGCAAAGCTAAGAAGAGAGAAGAATGTCGAGGGGCACAGGGCAATAAAAGAAAACGGATAAATGGATTGAAATCAGAAGAGGAAATAGTGAAAATGGTAGAAAAATAAAGGGGACAAGGAAAGGAAGCAAGACAGGAAATCAAACAAAACAGAAACAAGAAACATGAGAAAAGAGCAGGCAGTCGACAAGAAAGAACAATAAAAAAATGAGAGGAAAAGACGGGAAATGAGGAACAAAAGAGGAAGCAAGAAAACAAGAAATGAGAGAGGAAGATAAGAAACAAGGACCAGAGAAAGAAAACAATGTGGATCAGAGAGGAGAAGAAGATGAGATAGCAAAAATGAGAGATAAGGATAGAAGGGCAGACAGAGAAAAGAGAAAATGGACAAAAGGATGGAAATATGAAGAGGAAATGAGGGGGAATAGTGAAAACAGAGGGAGGTATAAAGGCAACAAGGAAAGGAAACAAGAGAGGAAGGTAAAGGAAACAAACAGGAGAGAGGTGGAAGGCGAGGTAACAAAAAAGAGAAGAGAGGAGAAGGATAATGAAAGGGAAAATGGACAACAGGATAGAAATAAGAAGAGGAACTTAGGGGGAATGATGAAAACGGGGGAGAATGAAGAGCACAAGGAAAGGAAACAGGAGAGGAAGGGAAAGGATACATGAAGAGGAGAGGAGCAGAAAAGAAAGTAAGCAAAAGTGGATCAGACAGGAGAGGAAGAGGAGGTAGCAGAGGAAATTAGAAGAGGAAATGAGAAGAAACAGTGAAAACTGGCGGAGAATAAACAAGGACTAGGAAAGGAAACAAGAGAGGAAATGAAACAACACAGACAGGAAACAAGAAAAGTGGAGGAAGTCGAGAAGGGAAAACAATGGGAAAAAGATGAGAGGGAAAGACAGGAAATGGGGTACAAGAGAGGAAGCAAGAAAACGAGAAACGAGAGAGGAAGATAAGAAACAAGAACCAGAAACAGAAACAGAGAGCAGAAGTGGATCAGTGGGAAGAGGAATGCAAAGGTAGCACAGAAGAGAGAAGAGCAACAAATAAAAAATGGACAAAATCATCAAAATAACAATAGGAAATGAGAGGAAACAGTCTAAAGGGGAGGAGACAACGAAAGGAAACAAGAGGAAGGGACAGGAAACAAAAGAGGAGTGGAGCAGAGAACAAAGTTAGAAGAGAGGGAGCCACCTGACTTGAACAGGTGAACAAGGAAGAGAAAAAACGAGCAGGGGAGGGGAAAAACATGAAAGGATGTCACAGGGAAGGAAAAAAACAGCACAATAAGGCAAGAAAAGGAAAAGGAAATGACAACAAAGAACATGCAGAGTCTGGTACTCACCTTGCCGCCTCCAGCAGCTCATCCTTCTTGTATTCACCTAGATGGTTACAGAAGATCATGGTGTCAGACAACTGGCCACGAACACACACTGACCACACAGAGATGCACATGATCAAGCAGAGAGAACAGCCACACACACACACATAAAGACACACATACATACACACACACACACACATAAAGACACACAGAGGAAGGATCTATCTATTGGGGGGAGAGGAAGACACCATCTCTCTTTCTATCTCTCCTCCCTCCTCCCCCCCCCCCTCCTCTTTCTCTCTTTCTCTGCCATTCTCGCTCAGTGCGCACCCCTCTGGCTCCGGTTGCCGTGACGATGCGTTGCCGGCAGCGACCACAGCACGTTCATTGTTTGGACGACAAGCGGCAGACTGACACGCGCTCTGCCTCTATCCGTCCGTACGTCCGTCCATCCCTCCCTCCTTTACCGCGTTTGTCTCCCGTCTCTTGGCCGCCGCTCATATTGCCGACCATCTTCCCCCGTTCTCCATCATCTCTGTCCCTCTCTCTCTGTCTGTCTCTGTCTCCCTGCTTTTCTCTCCCCCTGTGGGCTCAGGAGGCGCAGCTACCATCAAAAAACACAACAGAAATAAACAAACCCCTCCCCCTACCTCCCTCTCCCTCTCTCTCCCTCTCTCTCCCTCTCTCCCTCTCTGAGCCCTGCCCCCCCTGCTACTACAGTGACAACACACACACACACCTTCCCATATGTGTCTTTCTGCCTGGGAAGCAGACAGGGGTGGGGGTGACGGAGGCTTTTTTCAGACATGGAATATGTAACATTCATCTGTCTGGCATTCACACGTAGGTCTCCTTTCAGGGTGCATTATTTGATTAAAATGTATTATGAATTGTGTGAACATCCCAATTAGTCTGCTGTGAGAGTCCACTAGTAATTTCTTATTGTTCACCATGTATAACCGAGACATAGCCTAATTAAAAACAGCCCGAGATCTGAAAGTTTTGGGACTAAAATGAGGCAGATTAGAAGAAAATTGAGGCAGCAAAGAATCAAATATCTGACTTTTTTTTTTTACTCCTTATCATAGGTCAAGTTTCAAAAACACTGAATCCTGTTCTTCCCAGATCCTGCCTCCTGAAAGCCTGGTTATTTCTAAGTCTACATCTCCAGTTTGTAACTCAGTCTTCCTTCTAATTAATTATAATAATATCAAAATGCCAATATGGCTAAGTGAAAGAGCCATAAGTTGTCATAAGCCATAAGCCATAAGCAGTCCTACTTCTAATAATTTTACTTCTTCAGCCCAGTCTGATATGACCCTGGTATCATCAGGGCTGTTTTAGTAAACTTTGGAACCCACCTTTCAGAGCCACAGACGACACAACATTTTTTACAAGCCGAGCAGAAGACGAGTAAACTGAATTTCATGTGTCAAGTTGCTGGAGTTTCCTAGCAAGTTTTAAGCTAGAGCTAGGAGAGACAGCATCCAAATATCACTAATTAACATTCTATATCATGGTGTCTTCTGGTTTTAAAGGGAACTCGGTGCTTTAAGGAAAGTTAACAGTAATAGCAATTACTATAATTATGAGAATTCCAACTATTTTGATAGTTGAATTATCAGTTCAGTCATTTTTCAAGCAAAAATATCATGTTAGAATGAGCAACACCTCCAGCTTCTTAAATAGCTGTAATAGTTGTGCTTCTTTTCTTTGTCATTTATTTATTTACTTATTTTAAGTTATTTTTTTTTTGGCCATTTGTGCCTTTACTGGATAGTGCAGCCGAAGAGCAGACAGGAAACGGGGCAGAGAGAGAGGGGATGACACGCAGCAAAGGGCCAAAGGCGGGAATCGAACCAGCAGCCGCCACAGAGGACCGACAGCCCCAGCACACAGGGTAGACGCTCCACCAACTGAGCCAAACGCCTGCCCCTTCTTCGTCATTTATGACAGTAAATGAAGAGTCTTTGGGTTTTGGACTGTTAGTTGGACCCAATAAGCAATTTGAAGACGTCACATAAAGCTCTGATGAATTGTGATGAGAGCCTGTCACAATTTCCTGACATTTTATAGACTAAACAATTAATTGATAAAACGTGAAAATTGTCAGATTAATTGATAATGAAAATAATCGATAATTGCAGCCTTAATAGACACGTGAAATAACCCCTTTCAATCATCATTTACGACACACTTGAAGTGTGTGTCTGTGTCTGCATCTGCCCCTGCCCTCTGCCTGAATTTTTTTTTTATTTTGCTGTGTTTGGGACATCTCTGGCTGTCAAAGTTTGGGCAGCGGTGTGTAGCATCCAGCCAACAACAGCATGCAGTGTTTGAGGTTTGAACTCTATAAAAATGTACCGACCAGTCTGTCTCTGTCTTTTTCCTCTGCTCTCTGTCTGTGTCATGAATGTATAAAGAGCTGCACGTCTGTGTGTCTGTTTGTCCAAAGGTGGGGCTGAACTACTGTACACACACACACACACACACACACACGCACAGTAACCACTGTGAAACAACTAGAAAATAATGTTTAATTTCTCTGGTTCACTGCTAATGCAGCTCCCTCCCTTTATTCATTCTCTAGCTCTCTCTAGTTTCACAAAAATGTTTGGTTTTTTTTCCACAGGGTTACTCCAGGGTTAGTCACTGCTTCACATTAAATGCTATCCAAGGGGGAAACACACCAAATATGGACATATTTGAGGCCATTTGGTCAGCAGACCAGCTTTAAAAGACCAGTGTGTAGGCTTTAGTGGCATCCAGCTGTGATCTTGCAGATTGCAAGCACCTCGCCTCACTATAGTGGCCATGAAACTCGGGAAAGTCAGTGTTTGGTTTATCTGTTTTGGGCTACTGTAGGAACACGGTGGTACAACAGGAAGGCCTCAATGGAAGGAGGACCCACGCTGTCTGTACATATCTAACCTATTCTAAGAAAAAACAACAAATCTTACTGTCAGGTGATTGTACAGTAATAAAAAAAACATACTTATGAATATTGGGCTAGTGTCCATTTTTGTCATATTTTGCCAATAGATGCCCCTAAATCTTACAAACTGGACCTTTAAAGGGACAGATCATCCAAAATCAAAAGAACATGTTTTTTCCCCGGCTTGAAGTGCAGTTTATCCATTAAAATATTTTTGGAGTGAGTTGAAGATTTTTGGAGATATCAGCCAGTATAATACTAAAGAGTAAATGGCACGGGTCCTGTGTTGTGCCAAGGACCAAAATAAAAATTTGAAAAATTCAATACCAGTGTCTCTTTCCAAAAATCACGACCCAGTTACTGACGATAATTCACAGACCTTGTTGTGAGCAGTTTCATGAAGGAACTTCTTTTTTCTATTTAAAATTAAGTATTTCCAGTGGCTTCTACTGCAGAAAGAAAGTGATTCCTTCATGAAAGTGTTCACAGACAATTGACGTAGATTTTTTTTTCTTCCGGTGCTTAACACAAGACTTATGCCGTTTAGTCCCATTATATTAGAAAGAAGGCAGAGATCTCTATGGCGATATCTCCAATACTAGGCAAATTGTGATGGCACTACAGGCCAGAGGAAAAATGTGCATTTTTGATCTTGGGGTAAACTGTCCCTTTAACTATTGCAGAGAGTAGAAGTAGTAGTAGTAGAAGAAGAAAAGAAAACAGCGAGATGTTGCACGTAGAGCTGGAGGTGACAGGTTTCAAGGGGAACAATGCATTTTACAAAAAATAAATAAAAAACACGGCAAGGTCCGACTTCGCAAGATTGCAACTTTTACTGAAAAGTGACTTGGGGGCTTGTTCACACATAAAAACCAATATGTAAAATTGCCAGCGCACATTTATGTAACAAAGTTCATCTCTGAGAGGGGCTAGAGAGAAAGCGAGGGGTATAAAATTGAAATAGGAAATAAAAAAAAATTCAAAGGAAGATGGAGAGGTAAATGTGATACAGATAAATGGAAAGAGGATGAGGAGGCTGGGCTGTGTGTGCACGGTGCAGACGGAGGGGTGGGGTAGGGCGAGGAGCGAAGAAGAAAGGTTACAGAGAAGGGAAAAGGGGGAGGAGGGAGGAACAAAGGATTTGCAGATGAAAGAGAGAAGGGATGATTAGGGATCTGGAAACTGACATGCATGGATTTGACACAGTATAATTGGTGTTAGGGAGGCTAAGGCGGAACAGTCAGGGGAAGAAGAAAAGGGGGAGACGGAGAGGGGCTGAGAGATAGAAAAATATGAATACAAAGAGAGAAGTGAGAAACGTACAGAGGGAGATCAAGACGCTAAATTAGACGCTGTAATTCTGAACCAATTTAAGTGCTGAGACAGAATCATTTTCCATTACACACCTGACAGATAGTCGTGTACATCACACGTCTATTTTTCATATTTAATATGATGTTTCTTAATCTAATTTTCACTACAACTTGTCTACATCCTTGGGTAGGAAACATGTATGAATTTTACAAAATTCTTTTTCCCCATATGTAACACAGGAAAAGAGATGGGAGGAATGCTCAAACCCACTCCTATTTGAAGTCTTAACAAATTCGTCACACTTCGCAGTCTTCATGCAAACTCTAAACTGATCATCACACTTTGAACTTGATTGGTTTAAAATTTGAGCTTTTTGATATCTGCTATGGCTAGAGTGGGTGAAGTCATCAACCTCTCTGTGCAGCACTGGTTTTCTAAACAAACAACCAAAAAAAATAAATAAATAAATAAATTAAGTGATTTCACTCCCACAATTTTCAACCTTCAGACATGAATTCGACATCAACATGTTCAGCTACGCCTCCTGCCACTTGAAGTCTAAGAATCTAAAGAGGAAAAGTTGTGACTAATGACGGGAAGGGAGTGACTCAGTGTCCCAATTCAATTAGAGTGTAACTTATACCTGAAAGAAAACGGTTTCTGTATCATTATGTTCAGCTGAGTCTGCTGTCATGCATAGTGTGCAAATGAAGGTGTATACAAATGAATTGTAGGCGACACCAGATATACTTTTTGCTCGGCCGGAGTTTGCTTCCAATATTATTTATGCTCTGAAAGCCAAAGTGATTGTGACTCAGCAGTTTTAATTAGTCTGTCTTGCTCACACACACACACACACACACACACACACATATACACAAAAGCTGGACTACACGTCCCTTACTTTAGGCACCGCATCAAAACATAATTATTATAATGTGCAGGAAAAATGAATAATTATGTCTTTGTTTCTTCACTTGCAGCTTTTTGCAAAAGATATATATATACTGTATATATGTGTGTGTGTATATATATATACACACATATGTATGTATTAGAGATGTAACATTATATCAAAAATCACAATAAAAAATTATATTTTATTATTCTCATTATGTTGTATAAAAAGACTGCTACATTGTTTTGTTAGGCAGCTGTACACACATAATTGTGTTGAAGTCATGACTATTGGGCGGCAGCAGACTAACGACGTTGGTGGGGAAGTAAAGGGAAGGTGCTTAGAGGATAAGACCAGGAGTTGTGACTCAGATGTTGGTGGTTTAACAGCTGCACAGTGGGACATTTCACCAAGATCTTACGAACAAACCAATTAAAACCTCAAAACAGCGCAGACATCTGAGCTGAGCGAGCCGGCTGTAAGCAAACAACTTACCAGCACTTTCTGGGATGTTGACTGTTATCAATGTCGCCAAAAAACATCAACAAAACAAAAGAAGAAAAACTATACAAACAGCACAGAAATCACACAATGATGGCAGCATTCAGAAACTCTGCAATACAACTGAAGGCACAATCTGCAAGTTGATGACATTGTTAAGTGGTGTGGGATCATGGGAGGTGTTGTCTTCATTGTTAAACAACCACCTCTGCTAATGAAAATCTATCTGACATGACTCAAGCAGAAATCATGTTCATGGACGAGGGAATGTATTTAAGTTTTATTCACATTACATTTAGTCACGATTGCTAACTTCCTTTTTCACTCTCTGATGTATCTGATGAATCTTGTTTTTTCCTGAAAGTTATAGCCTAGCAACTTGGAGCTAGACTTGCAACAGCTGGCAGGAAACACAATGTTACCTTGAATAAATTACAGATTTCTCTGTGTTTGAACATTGTTGGAAACATTTGTGACAATGTAAGTACACAAACTCAACAAAATATATAACTCTAGTGTTTTAGGCATTTATTGTGGAAATGTTGCTTTTTTCCCAAATGGTAATATCATATTAAAGATCGTAAAATTGACTTTTTATCATGTAAACATGGAGTTTTTGGTATCGTTACACCCCTAACATATATATCACGTATACATATATGAATCTTGACATATCACTAAACATCAATACTGAATATTTGAAATGCTTTCAATACTCATTTTTCACATTTATCAATACTTTGGTACCAGCTGCACTTTTGTGCTCTTTCTTCTCTCCGACAGTGAGGTGACACACACTGCTGCGATGCCCACATGGTCCCGTTTTCTCTCACTTACTCACAGTGTTGTCTTCTTCCCGTCACTTGTCTCATTTTCATATCCATTGTCATCTTATAGCTTTCTTGTTTGATTATACACAGTTTTTTTTTTGTATACTACCACCAGGAGTCGCCAAAGACACAAATTCTGCAAGATGTAATCCAGGAGCCTCTTTAGTTTCTTTAATTCATAGAAAACATAAATAAAATAAGAAAGCCTTTTTTTTTTAAAGCATATTCTTGTGACTGTACTTTAAGACTACATTACATCAATAGACTGCTCTGCTGGAGCCAGAATAGTGTGTTAATATATCCTCTACCCTAGCTGTGGCTAGCTTGTTCAAGCAGTGAAGTGCCTGTGATGACAACAACAGGGATGAAGAGAGCAGCACAAAGGATTTGAAGGGGACAGACTGGCTTTATCCCAACAGCTTCTTTTAAGTGAGACAGAGTCAGAACAGCTCCCTCATGGTAAGTGATACTGAGTCACAAAGTCAGCAAAACACTTCAAATGTCATACATTAATAGAATATATAAAATATTAATTTCAATACAGACGCAGATACCTGCTTTTGGCTGCACCTACACACTTAAAGCGGAAAAGTTCAGGCAGCTATGTGATTTAAGAGATGAGGATGCGTGTATTTAAGTATGTATGAACGCATCTGAGTCTCATCTGTGTGTGTCTGTGTGTGGTGTCAGCAATCCTGCTGACTCCAAACAGAGAAGACAAGGACAGGTTAAAGCTCCGGACAGGCTAGCTGCGTCCTGAATGATGATATTATGGGTGTTTGTGTTTGTGAGTGTAATTTTGTCCGTGTGTGTGTGTGTGTTGTGTGTGTGTGTCACTCCCTTGCCAGAGTGTAGTAGACACTGCCGATCACTGTTTGAATTCCAATTGCCGTATGCTTGAAAAAACATGCATTCCTTTTCATACGTGCGTGTGCGTGTGTGTGTGTGTGTGTGTGTGTGTGTGTGTGTGTGTGTGTGCGCGCGCACTCATGGATGTGTGTGCATGCGCAACTGTGTTCAGGATCATGCACAGGTGAGTACAAGCACAAGTCAATGTCAAACAGTCACAATCCTATATATATCTTGACCATGCAGCAAGGACCTAGCGTACTCTGTGTGTGTGTGTGTGTGTGTGTGTGTGTGTGTGTGTGTGTGTGTGTGTGTGTGTGTGTGTGTGTGTGCTCTCTCTTATGC
>JAJHUR010139627.1:1381-14198 GCA_027495735.1 Lutjanus campechanus
TCCACCACTGCCTGGAGCCATGCCATTGGCTAAAAACTGTGACCACAGTGATAGTACATAATGCCATAAGGGTCAAAGTCACAGTACCTGATTATTTAGTCAGTGTTACTCTCCCCCAGGAAATATTTTATTTGATTATAAATAACATTTAAAATGTGAGGAGGAAAATGACAGACAGGATGAAAAACAAAGGGACAGATTAAGGGAGAGAAAGAGAGACAGTGTTTTTTTTTCAGAGAGAGAAGGTGAGACAGGAGGATGAGAAGGGTGGACTCAGGTTTCCTGTAAGCCTTTAAGCCCCATTCAGGTCTTAACCTTCGCTGCAAGATTACCGTGCAACTTGACAATGGAGAGTCGCCAGCAGCTGCTAACACACTGAAGAGCTGCAGCACAGGATCAAACACCAACACACGGCTGGACAGACTGACATGATCAGACCTGAACATAAGATGCTCACTGACTTCAATGTATTTGTTACAAATGAATTTAAACATCACTGTTCAGTTGCAGTATCAGTAACACTTTATTTGAAGGGGTGTGCATAGGACTGTCATTACACTGTCATAACCATGTCATGGCACCTGTCATGAACATGAAAGACTCTTTATGAATGTTTATGACTGTTGTCAGTCAGTCATTTTTTTGGCACTTTTAATAAAAAGTTGTTTATGATGTCTTTGTGACAACTTGACACTAAGCAAGACAACATAAACTGAAAGAAACTGTTTAACTTTGTGTTTTAACATTACATTAAATGGTCATATGTGCTTAGTTTTGACACTGGCTGTCATAAGACCATTTATAAGTGTGTCATGAATAATTTCCTGGCCTTCACGTAAACTGGTACCATTTGGACTAAAGATATCATATTCAAGGTAACAGTGCATTTCCTGCCAGGTCCTGGTTATATCATCCGGAAAATGCCAAACACGTCAGAGAATAAGTAAGTAAGTAAGTCGGCAAACGTGACTAAACGTAACATGATAGAAAGTTTAATATTACCTCGTCAATGAACATGACTTCTGCCTGAGTCATGTCAGATAGATTTTCATTAGCAATGGTTCCCATGATCCCAGACTACCTCACAACATCATCAAACTACATCTTTTGTTATAGCTTTTATGTGAGAGCCCCCAAAAGGCAGAACCTTAATATTGTGAATTTAAAATCTGACAGCAACAGACTAACTCCCACTTCCCCACTTTTCTATTTCTCAAGAGGGCAGCTGGGTTGCTTGAACACCACTGGTACACTCTTAGGAATACAGGTTTCAACAGGACTCTTCCTTATGGGCTGAGATTAGACTCAGAACTACTGAAGAACCCCTTTTTTGAAGAAAGGGTTCAGCAGTCCTTTAAGGGTTCCATTAAGAACCCTTTTCATCTGGAAAACCCTTTTTGGAAGAATTGTTTGGCAAGGGTTCATCAAGGGTTCTTTGTACCATAATGGAAAAGGGTTCTTGGCAGAACCTGCAGTGTGTGTTCTGGACAGTCTCATATAGCCAGACCTAAGTGCTGGACAATGGTCTGGCTTCACACACAATCATTCTGCTATAGGGGAAAAAACACTGGCTTGTTTGTGTTTCTTTAAACCAATCACAACTGTCTTGAGCAGAGCTAAGGCCAGGATGCAGCGATGGTGCCACTGCAAAATAGTGTCAGATGAGAACATGTTTTGGTGGAACATTTGCACATCAAGAAGGAAGAACTGGCATCAAAATGGCTAAATCATTGCAAAAGTGAGGGTAACAGCAGCTAGCCTGTTAATGTTTGTACCAATAGTAATCCAGGGGCTAATTTGCTGCTTATACCATGCAGGTTGTTGTTTCCCTGGGACTGCGTGCATGGACCGTGCCCGAGCATGCACAAACTAAGCTCCAACCCACCTTTTCAAACAGACTGTACACGGTACGCAGTGTTCACACTTATCAAATGAACTCGACTTTGGGGTCAAGTGGGCTCAGATTCGTGTACAGGTCCCTACAATGAAAGCCCCCTAGAAAAGCAAAAAGCAGATGCTGCGATGCCAACTGAAACAAGCAACCAATGGCAGGCTTGTACCCACAAATTACATGCGGTGAGTCGGACTATTTTCTAGGTAAAACCCCTGAAATGTTCTACCAGGAACGAAAAAGGGTACTCTGTGGGGACAAGCCAAGGAGCCCTTTATTAGCATCTTTGTTTCTAAGAGTGTAGCATAAACCCACCTGAGCTACAACCAGTTGATCAAAAGCTGCCCTGCACGGACCTGCTGACAGCCTTCAGCTTTCATTAAACAAACTATAAAAAACGCTTACCTCATCTGTGTTTCTGAGTGATAGATGATGATATTTAGAACTCTTATTATCCACAAAAAGAACACACTGGAGTAAAAATCAAACTCACTGGCTCCTGATCCTCTTCTGGAGCCTCTGCTGACGTTTTATAGCCCTCTACACACACGCACACACACATTTTCTTCAATTGCTCAGCCCATCTGGACACACAATGGCTGGTCAATGGTAAACATACCCTCTGTTGCTTCAGTGAGGCTTCAGTGATTACATGAACATCTACAGGACAAACGTACAATGGTGAGAAGAAAGACAGAGCGTTCAGATGTAAGACTGCTCTTCACATCAATCCATGCATCAGCAGTGCAACGATTAGGTTTCATAGTAAACATGCAGCACTTGTACATGTGTTGTGTGTGTAGTGCTGCCTTGCCCCCCTCTGCATAAGTAAACAATTGTGCAGGCCCATTGTGTGTTAATGGCAGGATCACACACACACACGCACACACACACACACACACACACACACATCACACTATCATCATCCCACACTGACGTCCCAACGTCAGAGTGATTTGTTATGAAACCCCTTTAATGACAACAGGTTGTGTGTATTTGTGTGTGCTGGGGAGCCTTATCAGAGCTCTTCACACACACACACACACACACACACACACACACACCCACCACAAAAGGCATCTCTCACACACTGACGCAAATGTTACACCAATAAGCACTGCAGGTCTGCCAGTGGTCTACATGTCACCTACAAATGGGAATTTTTATCTATACGTAAAATGTTTGTTGTAAAATTATGTGAATGATGAGTCAGAAATCTTAACTTAATTTTGTTTTAATTGTCAAGCATCACCTATGCCATCCATGTTCCTCTGCACTGATATTTCATGATTTTAGATCATAATTATGGCTACTGGAGAACACAAGGACTTAGAGGGATGGTGTATTAATCATGAAGACATATGACAGAACCTTGGAGATTATTATCTTAGTTAATCAAGAAAAGATTTAGCAATTTTTCAGTTTGTTTTGTTTTATTTCTGATGACCCATTAGGTGGCAGATGTGCAAGTTAACCAGTGGGTTTATTTGCCCAGTTAGGTTAATTCTAGGTATGAGCTAACAAGTATTGGGCTTTCGTTAATAAATTGTTTCATTTGTGCAACTATAGTTGATTTTTTCCATTTAAAAACATTACAGAGAGTAGACTATGTTGACAATATTTATCAAATTATTAAAAAACAAAACAAAACATTGTCTTATCCAGGTTATCATGGCATCGCCAGTGAATGGCTAACAATGCTAACAACAACAACAGCTGTTTTCAGAAGGAAGAAATGGATAAATAATCACAAAAGACATTCAGTGTTTGATTTATCATTATGGAAAGGTCCGGGTAGAGATGATCCTAAACAAGCAATAAATGTTATTGTCACAATTCTGCTACTCAACAAAAATGTATATAATTATACAATTGTTAGGGGGTCTAGAACATGAAATCTGATAATATTTTTTTCTTACTTCAGTTATAAGTCTCACTCCTTATCGTCACAGCATAACAAACTGCTTTAATTACTTTTCAGGAACCAAATACTGTCTTCTATACACCACATGTTCACAAGTTATGAAACAATATGATGAATGTGTGTTTAGAGGATTACTTTTCAGGCTTTTCCTTGGTTTTTCAAGATAAACACATCGTCTGTCCACTAGGAATCTGTGGTCTGTGAATGTTTCAATATGGTGTCTGAGCCTTCACAGAGCAGTTTACTCTCTAATGATGCGACCCGTCTCTTTAAAAGCACAAAATTAAAGTTGTGTTTGCGTGGGAAGCTGTGAGTAAGTGCCGGATTAGTGTTTCTCTGTACATTGCTGCTTTTTTATGTGCGTCAGTGGACTAATTATTGCCTACACAAACATCAGTGCACGAGACGTACAGAAAACAACCATTTGTTGAAGGCCTTTAAAGAGATTAACTTAACATAAAGGCAAACGTAGTCGTCTATAAGCTCTTATCTTATGTAAAAGATTAAGGTACATATGCTCAGTCCACACACACACAAAACAAGGCTATTTATCTCTGTTTGCTTATAGAAGCTGCATTCAGGTCCATACTGAGTCTTTTGTTACACTGAATTTACTCTTAGTGTACATTCATCATGAAGCAGTAAAACTTCAATCTTAAAAAACAGGCTGAATAAACAAGGATTTTTGGCTTAAACCTGCTCATTGTCTTATGAATCATCTTCTTTTTATGGACAGGAGAATCCAGCCCAACAAACAAGCAATGACTGCTGAAAACCTCCATCCTCAGTGCTCCAAAATAAAAGCTGATACGACATCTGTGTTGTATTGTAATGACACAATCTAAATGTTTGTACAGTTTTGCACCTGTTTAGTGGATGTTGAACTTGGTCACCTCATGTTATAGCCTCATTATAGGATATTATTTCTTCTGCGTACGATGAGGCCAGTCCTATCCATACTAAGAATTTGCAGCTAGGCTTACATGGTTTGCTTATTTTCATTACTGTCAAATCAATTTGAACTCTTCACTCATTTTATTAGTCACCAATCGTAGTTTATCATAAAATTCACACACACTTTACCTCACAGTGAGTCTATAATGAACTGAAGGTGAGTCAGTCACTCAGTCATTTCCCTCTGGTTTTTAGTTTTTCACTATTCAAATAGACAACTTAGGCCTTACTGTGATAACCAACTGGCTCAGGTAAACAGCTGCATGTAATAAGCAGGCTGTACAGCAGATGGCAGTAGAGACAAAATAATCAGGGCCCTGATACACCTCGCAGATACAGATAATTTTTGTTCTGATGGCTGATCTTTTCCATCATCCAGAAAACATAGAATTGTTTGTATAACTCAACAACAATAAAAACTTTATAATCACATACACTGTAAAAAAATAGACTATTTGTTTGAAATTAAAATTCTAAGTTGACTGAATTTGAAAAGACAAGTTGAGGTAATTTTGTAATGATTCACAACAAACCTTTTTAGCCAAATAAACTCAACCAAATAAATTCAGTTGTACTTAAGAAAACATGTTCAATAAGCTTAAGATATTAAAGAATAACTTCGGTATTTTTCAACCTGGGCCCTATTTCCCCATGTGTATGTGTGTGTATGATTGATAGCTGCAACTCGTTTTAAAATTGCTGCGGTATTCAGATACGCGAATGCAGCCGGCAGCTGCAAAACGAGTTATAACGGTAGTTGTAGGGGCAAAATGGTAAAAGTAAAAGTTTGTACATTAAACGTGCTTTTTTTCGCCACAGACCGGCTCACATCACCAGTGTAATCTCTGTCAACAACATGCAAAGCGTCTCTCACCGACGTCTCACAGGATCTTTGCTTGTTGAAGAACGTCTTCATTGTAGCGAGTGGGACAGCTGTTTTCTTGAGGTGTGTTTGGTGAAGTGTTTCAGGATTGGATGTCTTCTCTTCTTGGGCTGACAGTAGTCGTCTTGAGAAAAGTGTGCAGTCGCAGTGTCTGGACAGGAGCGTTAGCATCCAGTTGTAGCACAATTAGCCACAACTTCAGCATGTTGCTGTGCGACAAAGTCAGCCTGTAAAAGCTGTACAGGGTGTTGCACGACATCCTGTTCTTGCACTTCGATGACGCAAAAACACGAACCATTGTTTTCAATAGTTGCAGTAAAACTTTCAGCTGAACTCCGGGACAGCTAACTCTGCTCTGACCGGCTCTCAGCATGACTCCTGTTTTCTTCCGCCGGCAACAAGCAAAGATCCCGCGAGATGTCGTGACACACAACAAGCAGTAAGTGAAGCATACTGTTGACAGAGATTACACTGGTGATCTGAGCCGGACTGTGGCGAAAAAAGCACGTTTAATGTACAAACTTTCACTTTTACCATTATGCCCCGATAACTACCGCCTTAACTCGTTTTGCTGCTGTCGGCTGCATTCGCGTATCTCAATACCGCAGCTATTTTAAAACGAGTTGCAGCTGTCAATCATACACACACATACACATGGGGAAATAGGGTCCAGGTTGAAAAATACCGAAGTTATCCTTTAAGTTGAACCAACAACTCTTCGGTCACACTGACAAACCTTACAAACAAATTTGATTTCCTTTTACATTTTCTCAGTTTGAAGAGACAGTATTTCACACTGAAAAGTTACATCTACAGCTTGTTACAGCACTGGCACAAAGACAACATGTGAAATTGCTCCCAGTGAATTTATCATGGTTCAGTGTTTTCATTATTGAATTGAAGAAAAAAAAACATGATGTGTCATATTGTGTATTAGAGACACAAGTTCTCATCATGTTTTCTTCAAACTGTGAAAAACAAGGTTATCAGAGGTGTTAACTCTCAAACAATGGATGCTGAGAAGTCTGATCATATTTCTTTAGAAACTTAATTTAATAAGTTGATTGAATTCTGTAGGGCACATTGATTCAACTAATCATTTCAAGTCAAAAGACTACAACTTGAATAAATAAAACTTTTTTATGATAAGTTGATGAGAAATGATTAGTTTAATCCACTAAATTCCTATGTGATTTATTTTAAAGTGTATAATACCTGGATTCAACAGTGAATCTCGGAGTCTTGCACAACAGTTTTCCAGAGAGTTTTTCAATTTTTCATCTATGCTGCTATCAAATAGGTTCATGAATCTTGTACTGCTGGTGTATTTTGTACAAGTGTGACCTGAGAACAAATTAAAGTACAATAGATGACAACAGCACACTGTGACCGTCTAAACTGTCTTTAAAATCTGGTTTTATCTTTATAGTCACTTGAAAATCAAGGATCAATTGTCATTTCTAAACTCTACTAAAATTTGCTACACTTATACTTAAAAAAAGATGATGGAGAAACAGTTACAATCCAAATGAAGCAGCAGTGTTCCCAATTCAAGGCCAGGCCTGGGACTTTTGTTACACCGCATCAACAATCTGTATTACCTCAAACACCATTAAAGAAAATCCTATGTTTTCTAGGAGGAACAGATGCTAATTAGTACATTTTTTCCACAATATGAAATCTGACATGTGATTATTGCTGTTAAAATGAGAAGACAGAAGCTCTTAGGTTTCAGTCAATTAATCACGTTAGTGCTGCAGTTAAGAGTCATGGAGGCACTGCTGGCTCTCATTTGAGCTCAGATTATCACCCATCAAGTCTTCCTACTGGTTCATTTAATACCACCCAACAAAAGTCATACAGCAAGGAAAACTCACATGATATTAAGCCAGTTAGATAAATAGATAAATTAATAACATTTATGGTTGCAAACTAATTTTTGCAGTGCCTGTGCAACATATCTAATGAAAATTAGCCTGTTAGGGTGGCCTGGTAGCTCACTTGTATGGTGAGTGCCCCTTGTACTATGGCTGTGAGTCCTCTGCAGGGTCTGTGGATTTGACTCTCACCTGTGGCCCTTTGCTGCATGTCATCCTCCCACTCTCTCACTCACCCCATTTCCTGTCCTCACTTCAGCTGTCCTATCTGTCCTAAACATCAAACTTTTTTCCTTATTAAAAGTTTTAATCATCGTCATCTGCAGGCATCTGTTTGCAAAAAAATGTGTATGCTACTTATTATCATATACTTTTCATTCTTTAAAAGTCGTGTGAATTCAGGAAACAAAGTCTAACAAACTCACATTTTCTCCCCTGCTGTGGTTTCGAAATATTGGCAGGTTTGGTTTACTATGATATAAAACAGAGAAAAGAAGTTAATCTTTGAATTTGAGAGGATGAAAACAGGATTGCTTTGATATGTTTGCTTGAAAAACAGCTGATCAATCATCAAAATAGTTACCAATTATTTTTCTGTTTGTCAACTGATCAATTAATTGAATAATCACTGCGGCTCTATGTTAAATTTTAAAAAAAATCATTTGGTTTAGGTTACTGATTGATTACATTTGGGAAAAATCCAAGGTTACAATGATTCTGTTTAAAAGGTGCTAAGTGGTGAGTCGAAAGTCTGCAAAGTACTTTTTCTGCTCATTAAGACTGAACTCACTCTCAGAAATTCAGCCTACAGCTTTAAACAATATGCTGATGGAACCAAATATGAGAAGAGGTTGTATAAAAAGACTCTTACTGAACTAACAGTTCTTGGTTATGTTGATGGCAGCCCACCCTTAATAAAAAAAAAACCTGGATCTGCTCAAGGTTTCTGCCTGTTAAAAGCACATTTTTCCTTTCCACAGTGGCCTCAGTGCTTGCTCTTGGTGGGAAAAATCTGTTTTATTAAGAGTACAGCTGAGACTTGCTCTATTTGGAAAGTGCCATGAGATAACTTTGTTACGGTTTGGTGCTATACAAATAAAATTGGACTGAGTTGTACTGGCACCACACACTCACACAGACACACATACACACACAAACTCCCACTTAGCCATGCCATATGGAGCCAAGCAGCATCAAGTGTCATGTCTGCTCCACACAACACACACCCAATCGACCGTACCTTTGTTTTCTTCTTTTTCTCCACAATATTATCCCTCCATCATTCCTCTCTTCTTCAGGTTATTCCAAAGCAGAATCTCTCCATCCACGATTCACTCTGGCGAGACATCATCAAGGCATCTTTGGGGCCAGCAGTGTTGACCCACAGCCCCTCTCCCTCTTCTTCTCGCTCATAAAGCCTCCCACTCAGTCCCCCTCTCCTGGACCGAAGAGATGCTTGTGAATATTTAATGGTGCTATTGTGCTTGTGTGTGTGAGAGTGAATAGGGAGCATTGGCTGGGAGTCCGTACTCTCTGGTCAACCTGCCTTGGAGAGTTGAAGACATTGATACAAACAGCTGGCCAGCAGGTATGGAGGCAGTGGGGAGGGGTCGCAGGGGTGAGTGACCCTCACCTGCTGTGCAGGGATAAAGGTCTGCAGGATGTTCACCTGCCACACCTGCCACAGAGTGCCAAGAGCTGCCAGTGGGAGGATCTTAGCTCTGCTGCCATAAAATGCTTCATAAATTTCATTCAATCAATAATTTAATCATTTTTATGTTAAATTCACAGGAAAACAGAGCTGCAGAATCTCCCAGTTAAAGTTTAAGTGAATGGTTACCAGTTTTCAAATGTAAAAAAAAAAGAAAGAAAGAAAAAAAACAACAACTGAAAGAAATACCGCTCATCTGGTGTAATCCAAGTCTCCAATAAAATAAAGGTTAAGACTCCACGTAAAATTAGTAGTAAAGGTCAATGGCAGTTAATAATCCTAGCATCATAGCATAATCCTACAAATTCAGTGTAGATTAGTCAGTAAGCACAACTGTAGGCTACTATTTGTGTTACTGGTGTTCAGGCAGCAATGGTCAATTCAAAAAAGAAAAGGAATTCAGGTTATAAATTAATAATAACGATAATGATACATTTTATTTGATTAGCACTTGCCAAACATAGAGCACAACAGGCTTTCCAAAAGAAACAAAATAAAACACAATGATGGAAAACTAGAGAAAAGAAAAATATAACAACAATATTAAAGCCTAAGCATTCAAACAGGGCAATAAATAAAAAACAACAGTAAGAGGACACATAAGTAAAAGTAGCTATTTTAAAGGCACAATAAATAAATTCTGCCGCAAGCTGTCTTTCTCACATAAAATAACAAACTATGTAGTTGGATGACATGTGAAGTAACATGGGATCATGTGTATCAAACATATCCCATCCCATGTTTTCACCTAAGTTATAGAAACTATGGGATAGCAAGAAACACACTGTTGCCTTTACTAAATGAAAAATTTCTCTGGATTTGGCCATTGTTGGAATCATTTGGGAAAATGTAACACATGTATGTAACACATGTATGTAATAGCGGTTTCAGATATTTTAGTGCAGAATTGTAACTATATAATTATGGTTATATTTCAAGGTACACTACACCTGTATAATTGTAATTATATAGGCGTAGATCTACATAACTGCGTCTGATTTTAAATTAAGGTTTTGATTAAATTGTCATCCGTTGAAAGAGGAACGGAAGCTCTCGCACTTCCACTAGCGGAACTTAAACACCGTGACACCCGCGGAAGTAAACAAAAGAAGAGCTAGAGGCGGGATGAATGCACTGAAAGATGATATTTTAAATTTTTAGCCCAGACATAAACCCAGTTAATTGTTTGAGTTTAATTTAGCAACAATGTCGTCAGTTGAGTGTTTGAAAGAGTTTATCAATGAGCGACTGACGGCTGCTGCTGAAGAAATATTCGGAGTTTTTAAAACAACTGTCGTCCAGTACGAGGAAGAGATCGATCGTCAGCGCAGACTGTTGGATATCTTCTGGAAACCTGAGATAAGGTTACACAGGATAGGTGTGTAAAACGGTATAAACTGTGTGAAATTATTGTGATAACTCAAAACAGTGGGATGTGTTGCATATATAATCCCAGTTGTTTAAATATGCAGTGGTAAGTAACGTAGCTTACATGTCTGCATTTTTACTTTCCCAACACAGTAGTAACATATTACTTTTGTTTAAGGTTGTCAGAAGTATCGACACTTCAAAACTTTTTCAATCCCACATTGTTTAAAACAATACAACACTAACATATGATAGTACTGAATAGAGCTGCAATGATTAATCAATTAATAATTAAGTATTGAAAGTATCAAAGCTGTATAAAAGAAAAAGTGCCTGTTCAAAGCCCTAGTTCTGATTTCCTGGCCAAAACTTGTTTTACAGCACATCAGAGCCAGATAGAGTTAACTGACTTTTAACGAAAAAGCCCTGAGTGCAGCTTGTTAGATAAAAAAAAAAAAGAAAAGAAAAAAAATATATATTTTTTAAATATATTCAATATGATGTGCCTAGGACTTTTTTCTCTTCCTGCCAAGTATTGAAAGAGGTATCAAATATTGTCTTTTTATTCTGGCATTGCATCAAAGTTTAAAATTCTAGTATTGTGACAACCCTACTTTTGTTCTCTGTTCCTCCAGAGTTCCCCCTGCAACATGTTTGTAAGGAGAGGGAGGTTCTCACTGGCCAGCAGCCCTGTAACCAGGAGAGAAACCTGAATTTGGACCAAGAGAACCCAGATCCTTCACAGATTGAAGAGGAGCATGAGGAACATGATGACCTGAAGCCTCAACATATTAAAGAGGAGCAGGAGGAGCCAGCGCCTCCATGGATTAAAGAGGAACAGGGGGAAGTCTGCACCAGTCAGGAGGGAGAACAGCTTGAATGGGAGCAGGAGACTGATTTCTTCATATTGACTCCTACTCATGAGGAGAGCGACCAGAGTAAACCAGAACTAAAAAGTCACAACCAGCTACCATCTAACAACTCTCATGTAGCCGTGAGCCAAGATCAGAATGGAGGCAAGCATGGAGATGCCACTAGAAACACAGAGCCAAAACTAAAGAAAAGACGTCACAAAAGCAGAAGTCACAGTAACAATGTACACAACTCTAAGTTGACAAAGACTGACTGCAGTACTCACACAGGTAAAGAGTCTTTCAAATGTGATACTTGTGGAAAAGATTTTGATTCTAAGTCAAAACTTCAGACACACCTAATAAGCCACACAGGTGAGAAGCCGTACCATTGCAACACCTGCGGAAATGGATTTAGTGCCAAGGGAGCACTGAGAAAGCATATGGTAATCCACACAGGCAAAAAACCACATATTTGCGCGACGTGTGGGAAAGCTTTCAGACTAAATAGTATGTTGACTGTCCACATTAGGTCGCACACAGGCGAGAAGAAGTTCACTTGCAATACCTGTGGACAAAAATGCGGTGATGCGTCAGCATTGACATTGCATATGAGAGTTCACACAGGCGAGAGACCACACGTTTGCACGATCTGTGGGAAAGGATTCAGTTACATATACAGTTTGAGATCTCATTTAACTATCCACACAGGTGAGAAGCCATATTCTTGTGAAACATGTGGGAAAGCTTTCAGATTTAAAACTGGCTTGAGAGGCCACATGAGAACGCACACAGGTGAGAAGCCGTACCTTTGCACGACTTGCGGGAAACGAAGCAGTAGTGCAGACGCATCTAAAAAACATGCAAGAATCCACACAGGGGAGAAGCCATACCTTTGCAAGACTTGTGGGAGAAGATTCAATGACACATCAAGTCTGAAACATCATATCAGAATCCACACAGGTGAGAAGCCATATACTTGCGCAACATGTGGGAAAGCTTTCAGAATTAAGGGCACCTTGAAAGTCCACATGAGAACCCACACACGTATAAAGCCGCATGTTTGCAAGACCTGTGGGAAAGGATTTGATGCTCCATCAACATTGAAAAAACATGAGTATAAACACAAGTGAGGCTGCTGACTCAATTTGTTAGTTTGTGTTATTGTGTGACGTCAGTGAATCTGAACTGTCATTTTAAAACACATGCAATAACACAAACACACAAACAGATCAAGGCAGCGGTAGACCAACGACTCCTGTGTTCTGCAATGTTAAATTACTGTTTTCTCCCATGGAGTTTGGTTGGTTTGGAGTGATTGATATTTGGCTTATATAACAACGGTTTCCCATCAGAAA
>JAJHUR010139629.1:1131-52533 GCA_027495735.1 Lutjanus campechanus
TGTTAATTGACAACGGTGACCATGAATGAATGAGCCAGCGACCCGCCCACCTCTGTCTGTAATTGGCTAGAAAGTTGACTTCATTCGTTGGTTGGATTGGTTGAATTGTAAGATCGACAAAACGAGATAGGAGTAAGAAAGACATGGCCACTCCGAGTTAAAAAACAAACACCCAAATAAAATAAACAGCTTCTTGTCACGGGCGGGCACGGCTGACTCTGTGGGCGGGCACGGCCCCCCAATGCCCGCCCATGCCGCCGGGCCTGATGTCGTCACAGAGTGAACGGTAAGAGAGACACTTTGCATGCTGTTGACAGAGATTACACTGGTGATGTGAGCTGGACTGTGGTGAAAAAAAGCACTTTTAATGGACAAACTTTTATGGGACATATTTGCCCTCATATCTACCGCTATAACTCGTTTCGCAGCTGCCGGCTGCATCCACCTCCCTCAATACTGAACCAATTTTAAAACGAGTTGCAGCTATCAATCATACACACACATACACATGGGGAAATGGGGCCCAGGTTAAAAAATACTGAAATTATCCTTTAAGTCGTCTCAATTTTTTTCACAGTGTAGAAATAAGCTGATATTATTCAGAAGCCTGTAAAGAACACTTCTCTAGGTAAAAGCAAATATATTTTGCTAAATTCTTGCTGAAATCTAGCAACACTGTTGATTTTATTTTTAGTGGATTTGTGACAGAAAATGAGGGAGAGACTGATGCAACCAAGGTCCCATTTTTGCTAGTTCTCGAAACATGGACTACACTGATAAATCTGTTTGTTTGCTGCTCAGTAGTTTGGTCTGTTCGTCTGTTCTTTACAGATCTGTCAGTCTCATCCAGTCTGAGCCCTGAGAACAAGAGCAGCATTAATAAATAAACCCAATACAATTCAGATTGTCTGTTTGGCAGACTGCTGCTGCCCCGAGGTGTGAGGGGAATAAAAAGTGACTGGAGACGTTAAAACAGGAGTGTAACTTAGAGAGCAGAGTGTGTGTTTGTGTGTGTGTGAATGAGTGAGTAAGTAACTGAGTGGAAAGCAGCTTTCTGGTTGAGTTTTGCTACAGTATCTTGCAGCCAGGCTCATCCTCAACAACATGAATAAGTTACTCCTGGGATTCACCAATCTCACGTTTATGTGTGTGTCATCTAATTAAATAACAATGCACTAATTGTTCTGGGCTGATACAGATGATAAAAAATAGTAATTTAGCTGATTGTCGATGGTTGTTTATTTTGTTTTTGTTATTTATTCCTTGTTTGTATCAGGGAAACAAAGAAATCTTCATTATATAAAAAATGACAGTAGTTGTTTTCGTCATTCAGCCTTTCATTACACCATTTTTGAAAGAGTACATCATCATCATCATCATCATCATTATGCCGGAGTCGTGTCCAGTAGGGCCCCGACCGAATTGTCCGACCTCAAATAATCAACACAGATCAACATCGACCACTGCCATCATTGAATTTTATTTATTTGCTGATAGTCAACAAGGTGAATATCAGCCAGTATCAATGCCGAGCAGATTTATTAGTTCATCCCTATTTGAGCTGGGTGATATGATGGAATACAGCCTTGAAAATCTGAGAGAGATATTCTTGTTTTCTCTTGCATGGTTATTGCATGATTCCAGCTGCCTCGAGTGGTAATGTGATTTGGGCAGCAGGACCACGTTCTCATGAGATGTGAGAGCGACCATTGGTTGAAAGTCAGTGTAGCATATGACATTATCTATCTTACAGTGCTTTGTGTCTAATATGCAGTTAGCCTTCTTAGATAAACCTTGCTGGGTTTAAATACTTACGGCCCACGGATCAATGAAAACAGGAAATGAGCAGTCTTCCATAGGTTCTTATAGAAGGACCTGATGACACTTGTTGCCACAAATACCAGCACATCATTTTGGCTGAATGGAGATGATTTACAGATGCATAATGTGGCTAATAGACTGTTTTTATAGCTGGAATAAATCATGTCAAAATAAAGTTACATGTGGCAATGTTTTCATGACATATTTAATTAATTAGCGAGGAGACCTTGACTGTAGAACAGAAATTATGATTATTTCTTTTCCACCTCCAAGTAATTCTTCTGTTGCTTCTGCTCTTTATTGTAGTAAATTAATTTCATTTTATATATTTTTTTTCCACCAATAAAAAAATTCCAGCAACTTCTGTGTTTCAGATGACTTTCTTCACGATGATGGTATTGAAAATCATACTTGTGGGATTTCTAAATACCCTGATATATCACAATACCTTGATACCTCCTGAGCCTAAACCTTAGTCGTTGACGGCAGCTGTTTTCATTTGTATGGAGGTTCCAAATTAAAAAAAGAAGTTAAGTAAATGTGATTAAGTACGATACAGTATGGTTGTTTAAATTGTGATGTGATCTGGGAAAGGATCATTTTTACATCATTGTGTGTTGGCCAGGACACCTCTGCAGCGCTGCAATATTTAATTTAAAATGGTATTTTGACACACATTTCACCTTTAACAAATATTGTGGATGCTGCGATTTGAAAATTGTGATTTCGATGTGATTTTGATTAACTGTGATTGATCTGCCCTCTGATTAACTGTCACTGGACATTCAGACAAAAAAAAAAACAACCTTCCATTTAAAAGAAAATGTAAGGGTCTTTATGTGTCAAACAGATTAAATATCATCCAGATTGTCCATGGAGGACTGAGGTTTATAATATTTCAAGACAGAACTTTACAACTCTGGAAAGTTGTCATGGTTACAATCATTTCACCCTTCTACCAAGGATGAGTGTTTTTTGATGGAGCCAACACACTGGTCTCATTAAAATGAATGAAGAGCCTGTGAACGCAGCCTGTAGGCAGCAGTGGCTCTGAACAGCTGGTGGCCTTAGTTAACTTTAGTTAACTTTGCTTTTTCCACATAATTAACATACTTTCAGTTGGCTGGGCTTATCTTTCATGTTGCTGTTGGAAGAAACGAGCAGTTCCAGGATTAATGTCGACTGTCAGCCATCTAAATCTTCCTCAAGATGTTTGCTGAAGAAATATCAACATGGTCCGATGTTTTAGCTTCTCCTTTCAAGCTAAACACAGACAGTGACCAGTATTTCAGAGATTCCAGCTTCTGAATGATCGCTGCTCTGCATTGGACAGTACAGGCAGCTGTGGTGAGGCTGGATGAGCAGAGGAACGGAGAGTGAGCTGTCCTGTTCAAAATTTAATGACTGCTAGATTTACTTAGGAGAGTTGGTCTGCTGTGTTACTGCAGAGAAGATTGACATGGTAAACAGTGCCTTTTCTTCTAACCTCACAATATACGAGAACAACACCTGATACCGGCTGCTGTGTTACAGTAAACAATTGGAGACAAATGAACATTTTTACTATTGAACATAGACTGTGTATCAAATAGTGGATGAAGCTTCCATGTCTGCAAAGTGAAGCCCATGCAGAAGTTCCTCAAAGCTGCACTCTTACTAACGGTAAGCAGGGGGCGATTCCAAGTCAAGTTCATGGTCTCAATCAGCAGTTTCAAGTCTTCTTCCATACAGCATGGTGTTGATTTGGTAACATACAGTCCCATTTAGAGTAAAATAGACAATAAAGAGGGGTGAACTTTAGGGCGGGGCTACTGTGTGATTGACAAGTCATTTTCAGTGAGTCCGTTCAGAGCAACATGCAGGGGTCACCAAACTCAGATCAAACTAGACAGTATTGATCAAATATGAATCAAGATTCGGTTTCTATAGTTTCTACTGCTCAACTGAAATGTTTTCAGGAACATATGTCTCCGTACTGTTTAGTTGTAATACAAGAAAGATTGCGACCTGGCAGGCCGCCAATATTTTTCGGCTGATCGGATGAGCCAAAACCAAGCATCACCCAAGACGTTGCTCCACGCACTTGTTGGCACCGGGCATGCTCTGGGTCGCAAAAACAAAGGGGGCAACCTAACCTGACACGGCAGATGGTTTGTAACACAGAACCAGCTGGGAAGTCGTCCTTAGAAACTGTTTGGAAAAGGGCAGACACTTTAAAAAAAAAAAACAACACCTGGCAGGTGATTGGATGAACCATCTGTCTATCGCGGCTAACACGGGCTAACTTCAACCAGTCAGATCAAACTCTTGCCGAAGCCGGTCGGGAGAAGAGTGAAAACATCTTTTCTGTAAAGAAAAGCCTTCAGTGTCGTTCTTTGCTCTTCTTTCAGAAAAACTCTCCAGTTCTAATATAAATGATGCTATCACAGCATCTATGCTAACTTCGTCAGGAGCCGCCATTGTTTGTTCAAGACAAGTTGCTCCCATGGACGCTTCTCACCTAAAACCACGCCCGAAACTGCCAGTAGTCCACCCTCGGACGCTGATTGGCTCCAGCTGTCTCTTCTTTTTATATATTTCAACAGTTTACGGTCACTGGAGTTTGATAATGATCCAGACCGGGGCAGATTTGTGACACAAATGTGTTCCATCACCTTGACTTTGTTTGTTTGTCTGTTGGGCTCACAGCCACTGGAGCCTCTCCAGCTGTTCATCTGTGCTTCTTCTGTCCAGCTCTGTCTCGTCATACAGACCTGATTCCTGAAGCTTCATTCACTTCACACACCTGTGAAGTAATCTATGTGTTGGGTGATAAGAACTAAACTTGATCTCACTGACTGTCTGTTCTCTCTCTGACAGTTTTTTTTCCCCCTCAATCTCAACCTGCTTTGATTGTCTTATCCTTGTCAGTGATTTAATTTATGACAGTCTGGATGAGATGAGTGTCTGCAGCCTGGCTCCAGAGGCGTGTGTGTGTTTTTGTATGTGTGTACTGAAGCGTGAAGATCTGTAACCTTCACCTCAGAGCATGCCTGGGTAAAAAGCTTATTGATTGTTTTTCAAAGACTTTTGGCTACTCATGTATATTCACGCTGCTGTCAAACTATGTCTGTTTTGCCAGAGTTACTTGTAAAGCGATCCTGACAACATTTCACAAAATAGTATTTGATATTGATCTGGGCTCACTTTTTGAGTTTCAGTGTCTTCTTATTTCATCGCCTACCACAAACCTTTCAAGCCTCAAAATAACATGATTATGTGAGATATCGCTGAGTGGCCATCATTTTGACAATTACTTCATGTAATGAAATAGGAAAAGAATTTTAAATATACCCACTGAGGCCGATGTGGGACTCATTAAAGATGTTACAACACATCGGGGCTGCAGAGACATCACTGTTTTCTTACACAAGTTTCATTCAGGATACCAGTGGGGGAGACACTGAGAATGAAGACAACAGTGAACATTTGGGCCCTCAGAGACCCGATTTAAAAATTTAACAATAAACTTCATTGTCCAAAATGATATTGAGGCGCTGACACTGTAAACTTTCACCAGGTTTTTTAATAATTAGAAATAACTAAAAATAAAAAACATAAATAGAACTAAATAAATGTACAGTACACATTAAAACTGAACTAAGAAAAAGGAACAAATATACACAGAATGCTACCTATAACGCTGAAAAATAAAAACAATATGCGTTATGTTCTGCTGAGGTGGCAGAAGTACACACATACTGTACTTACTGTAAGTAGAAGTACAGATACTTGTGTAAAATAACTAGTTGAAGTATTGATTCAACAAGGTGTCCGCTGAAAGACATTTATACCACGCTGGAGTCTCCGTCCCTCTCTGTTTCATCTTCTTACATCTTTTGTATCATTTTCATCTTGTTTCGTCCTGTTGCGTTTTTTTTTTATCTTGTTTTCGTCTTCTCATGTCTTTTAGGTCATTTTCACCTTTGTTTTCATCCTGTTACGTCATTTTCGTCTTGTTACCTCTTTTATGTCACTTTTGTCCATTTACGTCTTTTATGCCGTTTTCATCTTATGTCTGTTATGACATTTTTGTCTTGCTACATCTTTTACATCATTTTCACCTTGTTATGTATTGTACTGTATGTTATTACTTTGTTTTTGTCATTTTCATCTTGTTACGTCATCTTTTTATGTCTTGTTAGGTCTTTTTATGTTGTTTTCATCTTGCATTATAAGTGAAGTTTGTTATAAAAAGTTGCCAGACAAAGAAAAACTCAAGTAACGTACTAATACCTGAAAATTTTACTTAAATACACTAACATAGTATTTGTACTTAGTTACTTCTCATGTCTGATGTTCTGTTACAAAAAAAAAATCATATTGGTCATATGGGACAACATATATACTGATGGAGATATAGACCAATATCTGTGATAGGCCATTATCGGGCCAATAATATCAGTCAACCGAAGCATCGGTTCGGCTCCACTGGAGTGGAGTGAAGCGTGGGGCCACTGATCAAGCTGCAGCATTCAGCAAGTAGAGCATAAGAACATGTTGCTGTTGAGGTGTGATGTGTTTTCAAACAGGATCACCTGATCCTCGATCTGATCATCACCTCAGGTTTTAGGAAGTGTGTTACCCAGCATGTTCCATTAAATCGTTAACAGTCGTAACTGTTATTCATGAAACTCACTGTCATGTCATGTCCTTGTGTTGCAGGTATTGCTTATTTGGGTGGTGCCTGCAGCGCCAAGAGGAAGTGTGTGTTGGCGGAAGACAATGGACTCAATTTGGCTTTCACCATCGCTCACGAGCTGGGACACAAGTAGGTTTCACCATGCTCGAGTTTTAAACAGGTGTATTTTAACAATAGATCATGTTATTATACCGCTGCTGTGTCTGTATCGTCCATGTGTCTGTCGTGAGAATGCTGTGAAAGCACAAGTCCAGAGCGGAGTGGAGAGGAAGTGCAGGGTACAAAGGTATTATTAAAGGTTCTTTACAAGGGTAACGTTGTTTTTCAAACTAACTGTATTTTCTCATGTTTTCTTTTATTGTCTAGGTGACTAATGGGGAGAAAAAAAGCTTGTTTTTGCCACTTAGGCTCAGATTATTCTAAGTGTCTGAATACAATATGGAAAAGCATTTGGCATCCTAGATCCCATCTAGGGATGCATGATACAGGATTTTTGCCAGTATGATTTTGGCCAATTTCCATTGCCAATAATTATACTGTCAGTATGTCAAAATAAAACGAGATGGTGGACCCAAAAATGCAGACGGGCGAAGCAGAAACTGTTCCAGTGTTTTTTAGAAAACGAATGAACAAAAAGCTTACGTAAAGGCAGTCAGGTCAAAACCAGTCCAAAAAAATCGAACACATTCACACAGGGCAAAATGAGGAACACAAAGTCCGTGAACACAAATCCAAAGTCCAGCAAATGAAAGTGAGATCAGGAGTACAGAGGATGACACACATGGCGATGACAAACAGACACAGAAACAGAGAAACACAAGGACTAACTAGGCAAGAAACTAATCAGACACAGATGAAACAAAAGCTAATCAAAAAGGGTGGGAAAAGAACAAAGACAGGAGGTAAAGTCAAGACACATGAGGGAGGACCAGGACCATAAAATAAAACAAGGATTAACTAACAAAAAACCCCAAACCATGACATGTACATGCACTTTTTTCCCCACGTAATTACAAACATCAAGTTTGTTTAACCAGAAACAGCTGTTTTATGCTCTCGCCAAACACGGCAGACTCCTTTTAGAGAAACTGTAATTTAATCATCGTAAACACGCTAAATTCAAACTCCGCAGGAACAAAATCAAAGTTGCCAAAAGCGTCTTGGCTCGTGTTTCCACTGCTTCAACAATCACCACCTCTTGTTGTTTGGTCAAAATAAAGCCTTTATTTACTGAGGTTAATGTGAAAAAACCAGGAGAGGAGCGAGAGGAAGGTTGGACACCAGAGAAGCCGCGGTGAGAAAAACAGCACCTAGAGTCAGAATATTTTCACATCTAGTTCGGGCGTAGTTTGACGGCGCACAATTGCCTGTGAGAATTACGTTGCAAGCCATTGTGTGACTGACGGCTCCTGTTCTCCTCATTTGTCACACAAAAACATGGGGAAACAGGGTCTAAGGCTGGGCAATATATCGATATTATATTGTATTGTGATATGAGACTCAATATCATGATAGAATTAGCATATTGTAATATCGTGATTTGGCAGACGTGTTTGTCTTTTCCTGGTTTCAAAGGCTGCATGACAGTAAAGTGATTTTGTGAACTCGTTAGCTTGTGATATTTATTCATTTTATCACTTCAGACACCTCCACCGCTTGGAGTACACAACATGTCATCAGTCACAAGCAACATGATCAGTAATTATCGATATCGATCGATATGAAACTTCACTATCATGATAGGTTTTTCAGCTATATCGTCCAGGTCTAATAGGGTCCAAGTTGAAAAATACCAGTGTCAGTTAAATTTTCATTTAGTCTTGTCAACCATAAAACGACTGGGATTTGTAGTCAGGTATCTGCAGTCGCTGTCCAGTTTCGAGTGAAAAAGGATAAATCGCTAATCCAAATCATCACCAAAATCAAATGAATTGCCGTCTCACACCTTGTCTCTCCACCAAATGGAAATCTGTTCCTCGATATCAGACATACTGACAGTGGTCATGTTTGAGACTGCGTCCAATGTTGACTGTTGAGTTCAGTTAGAGGCCTTGTTCTGCCAACACCATGTCCACAGTTCAAACAAACCCAGCTCTCAGAAAACTTGCAGCTATGTGAGCAGTGCGGAGAGAAGGTGGAACAGCTCAGAGTTTCTCTTGTCAAAGTTGGAGAGTCTCACTCAAGGATAACAAGCAAACTGTATTTATACGCTCTGCGCTGGAGAGGTCTTCTGTGTCTTTTGTCCACAAACAGTGAGTGGACGAGTTCCCTGACTGATGTTTGCTGTGACAACAAGCTCTGGCTCTCAGTGTCACACATCAGAGAGACTGATTTCCAAACTTACCATGAGCTCAGGTTTCTCCTCTTTTCTTCCAGACCTTCTCCTCTTGCTCTTTCTTCTCTCTACATTCATGAGGACATAAAACTTGGACTGATCTCAAGCTTCCCTCATGGTGCCTTAGAGTAAATTTACTTCTGGTCCTCTCCGTTCACATCAATTTGTTTGCATTTGTGTCGCCTCCATCTGCTTTTGCTGAGCTTGCACAGTGCAGCTGTAGGAAATGTAGAGAAAGTTCTCCCCACTGTCTGTCTGATGTCCAACCCCCATATTTACTCATCTAACTCAGTGAGTTAAGGGTTTATTTTGACCAAACCAGGGTCGGCAATTGTTGGCACTGTGCAAAGACAAACCAAGACTTTTGGTTTTGGGGAGTTTTATTTAGTTTCTGTTGAGCTTAAATGAAATGTGTTTTATGATGATAAAATTGCAGTTTCTGTAAATGGAGTCTGGTGAGTTTGGGGACAGTTTGGCTCAGATTTTAAATCGAGTATTCTATCCTTCTCCTCCTCAGAGGGACAGTTCCTAGGTGAGAATTATTGCTCACGATATTCAGAGCATCAGAATCAGAATCACTTCATCTGCCAAATGTTCAAAGTACACAGGAATCTGACTTGGTGATGCAGCACAGTGGGGCAAGAAGATAAAAAGTTTAGAGAGACTAACTTAGGAGGGTTAAGGAGTTGAGGTTAAATACCAGAATTATGTACAAATAAAAATATTATATACGAATAAAAATACTATACAAATTGGAAAATAGAATGTATGAATAAGATAGGAATAGTACACTATGAGTTAAGAATAAGAAATAGGAAGAACAGAAAAGTACAGAACAAGTTAAGAAAACTAAGCATGTCTGTTACACATTGTGACATTATGGGTTGAGCATTTTGGTGAAGCTGAACTTTTTAAAATGAAGAAAAAGATGGGGGTGTTGTCCACTTCATATGCAGATATTACCTCTGCTGCATTATTGTTTGCAGTAGCCAAACAAACAGCCAAACTATAACATGGAAAGTTAACACTTTTCAAACATTGCTTCCTCTTTTAAGCCTGGGTGGAACTGCCAGAGGGATCATGACCCCCTGTCCCAATATATCACTTTAAACACAACTATGTTAATTCAATAAAATAAATAATGCAATGAAAGCACTGGTGCTGACATGTAAATGCACGTTTTTAAGTTTTAGGAGATTGCCATCCCTGCCCTTGGCCTCACTATGGTTTGATGCTCTTGAATTTGAGTCAGTGAGAGATGCTGGCAGTGCAGTGTGCTGTTCCTGAGCTGGCAGGGTGACAGAGCGATCCTTAGCAGAGTTACAACACTACTTTTGGTGTCAGAAATTGCTCTCGAGAAATTTTCATGCAATTATCCCCTCCGAAGTTGATATCAGCTTTTAACCCCCCGCATTTAAGGTCAGGGAAAATTATAAGAATTTAAACCATTTCACATTTTATTATTTTACTCATTGATAAATATGGGTTCTGGGCTTGGTAGATGAAGATATTCAAGACTTTCAGTGAGAACAAATAAACTGAGACATCTTTGTGAGCCAGGCTCAGCTGATTATTTCTCCACTCTGTGTGGCAGCAAGACGTCTGTTAAGACTGGAAACATGCAGTCTGCACATAAAGCCCTCATTGACAGCCCAGTTACGCTGAGCTGCAGCGATGCCAAATTCACCTGAAAACATGCCAAAGTGTATGAACCTTTGTAGCAGCTTTGTGACTGTGCCAGGCCCCAAAGGAGTTATCACAGTTTTCATCGAGCAGCTCTGCTGCAGCTCTGGGGGCCAGGAAAGGTAACAAGCTGGCACACACTGTGTCTGACTGCTGCCCATGTACAGTACATGCACGTTATGGAAGCAGTGTTACATAAGCGCACACGCGGGCACCTCCAAACGCACACATGCGCTAGATCCAATTATTGTCTCGTGTGTGAGGTGCTCGTACAATATTTGTCACAATTTTTCACTCTGACCTGCACTGCGTCAAGAAAGGGGTAAAGGTGTAATCAAAGCTGCTCTATAACTAAAGATGACGCACTACGAGCTGCGTCAGTGGTATGAAACGGTACACACTTCCTGTCTCCTAAGTGGGCGCGGTTGGTCAGCCTTATGCAAGACGTGTGCTCCTGTTTCTGATCCAGATTATGACGCAGGACCGTTTTAACTGTAGGATGTATATTTTACCACCTTGTATTTTTACTGTATTGTGGATTTTATATGTTCACTGCAGAGGTGTGGACTTGAGTCGCATGACTTGACTTGAGTTAGACTCATGTCACAAATTTGATGACTTTACACTCCACTTGGAAAAATCAAAAAAGACCTGTTACTCGACTTAGGGCTGGATTTACTAAAGGTTTGCGTGTATAAAAACGTGTGCAAACTCATTGTGCAGGCAAAAAAAATTTACAAACTGATTTACTAACTGCGCGCTAAGGGTTGCGTCTTTCAAAGGTGCAAAATAGCGCGTCTGCATCCAGTTAGTACATCTGCCGCAATGAATATGCAATATGAGGCGTTCACACGCAATTGTGCATGTGTTGGGAGGAGAAAATGTAAATATATTAATTTAGCACCCGCAAAGTGATTTATCAAACTTGAAAGCAATTTTGCTCATAGAAATTGCGTCTATATTTAACACGTGTCAAAGGGAGGTGCGAACGATTTGTATGTGTAATTGCGCACACATGGCTGCGGTTATTGTTGCAAGAAGGAGACATCGAAACGATGAAAGGAGACACAGAGAACGCATTTTTCACCCTCGTGTGAACATTTTTGGAACGAACGAGGAAACAATCATTAAAACATATCGCCTATCCAGCATTGCCATTTTGGAGCTGATTTGGAGCTTGTGCCCCCAGCAGACACTGAGCATGTGTACAGAAATCGCAAACACACGCATTCATTGAATGTGCAGTGCGTTTGTGATGCCAAAGGCATCATTACCAACGTAGTAGCAAAATATCCCGGGTCAGTACATGATTCTTTTATTCTGAGAAACAGTTTTCTTTTTTCCAAGTTGCGAGATGGCGAGTTTGGAGATGGTTGGCTTGTAAGTGAGTCAATTGGTAAAATCCTTTGTAAAATAATTTATTACATTAGAAACGAGCATGTTTCATATTGATTCATATGTTTTGTAAGGTGACAGTGCACCTGTTCCTCATGCTGGTCAGAGGCATCTCATCCACTGTGCCCCCACCTGTTTTATTTGCAGACGTTTTATTATACGCCAATTTTTTCTTTTCTTCGTCTTCTGATATCTGATATCTTCTTTTCACTTCATCCACTGTTCGCATCGTTTTACCAACAGCATTTACTTTTTCACAAATTTCTTCCCACATAACGTTCCTTTATGCGACAGTCAGATTTCTTTGCTGTAGCTCATTTAAGTGTTTATTGGCTTCATCTACCAACACCTCTAATTCCATAGGGTTGAATTTCACTTTGTGCTTTCTTCTTTCCAAACTCGCCATGCTGCAAACCATGAAACCATTTAAATAGGGCGTCTCCCACATGTTTGCACCCGCAGCCATTTACGCAATCACTCTTAGTAAATCACCCGCAAACCGCGGTTCCGCCCCACGCGCAAAATTCTGGATTGCACATGCAAATTAGTACACACAAATTGGGATCTTAGTAAATCCGGCCCTTAGACTTTAAGACCAGTGACTCCAAAGATTAAAAAGTCTGTTGTTTATTGCGAGTCCACAGATCAGTTCAATTCCTCTCATGTCCTGAATCAAATAACGTTAACGCTTTTCATTCTCATCAAGTCGACACTAAATCCCCAGAGATCCACTTTGCTTCAACCAATCAGAAGTTGCATGAAAGAACCATGAAGAGCTAACGTAATATTAATGAGCTCCAGTTTGAAAAAAATTATAACAAATATATTTACCTTTGAGCACAAAAACTATGTGAGGGTCAACAAATAAAGAAATTAAAAAATTACAGACAAAGACGGAACAACTTCCAACTTTGTTTGGCATTTGAAGGTAAGAAAAAGAGCACAATTATGGCTTGTTTGGGACTCAAAACTCAAAGTGAAGGACTTGGGACTTGAGCACCAAGACTTGAGACTTGCTTGAGAATTGCAAAATGATGACCTAGTTCATTGTGAAACCTTTGCCTGGCCAGGTCTGGAAAATATACAGTATATTCAGTCACAATGGGACTTCCTGGTATATTGAATAAAATAATAATACTCACAATAATGTAATATATATTAGCATTAGCTAGCCAGAACGGCATCGACATTGGCATCCTGTGACATAGAAAAGGCATATATCTTTTTCTTGTTATTACAGCCTGTTGCTGCACAGCAGTTTTACCATAAAAGCTATGTGTCCACAGGATCCATCATTTCCACACTTCCCATTTACTGTCTATGTAAGCAATCATGTAATGCATTCTGGTAGATCTGCAGTGTGTTTCCAGAGACAGTTCATTAAGGTGGCTGCTCCTCATTTGCATAAAGTTGATTTAAACTTTATTTAAATCAGGGGCGACCTGCGTGACTCGCTGCCCCCGGAAAACCTCCTGAAAAACCTTTAAACTAACCACTGGTAGAACTAAAATGAAGACAGATTCAGCAACAATTCGGCTTTATTCTCTGCCTCAAAAGTTTTCAGAAAACACCAGAATTTGGTCTGGTTTGAAATCCAGGAGCAGACAACCCATGACAAAGTGTTTGTTCAGTCAAGTGCAACCAGCCCTCTAGCTACGATTGAAGACACTGAGGTCATGTCCTCAGTGTTGTGTCTGGGTCTTTTCTAGTATTTATATTTCTTAAAATGCTGACTTTTAATGACTAATTGCTAAAACTACTTGTATCATTGTGTGTTGTGAACAAAGGTTGGTGTCATCTCACCAACAGAGCTGAAGAACTCTGTGTGTGCACCTCATTCCATCAAAAGTAAAGATGCATGTCAACTTTATTGTCACATATGCAGTCATACAGAGTGCTAAATAACTTTAAGACTATGGCTTATTGTTTGAATAAACTTTAGAAAAGTGTTAGAACACTTGTCAGGTAATTTAGGGAAAACCCTGAAATATACTGCAGTTGTGCCCCTCTACTCAATTTGTATGACAGTGAGAGTGAATTCTGTGCAAGTGAACTGAAAAAGAATAACTTGAAAATTATCCATATTTGTGACTTTTCTTGTGTTGGGTTCTAGTCCGATTTTCATCTGTGTGCTGGCACTGACATTAGTTTAAGTCATTATTGTTACTCTCAAAATACAATCAAATGCATAATTTGTACTATGGTCTTCTAAACATTCTCAACTAGCGGGGCTAGGACTCATGACCTCAGTGTTTCTAAACTCCTGGCTATGGACCGGAATGCAGCCAGTGTGTCTGTGCGATTGCAGGAGGGTGTAGCCTTTTGTTGGTCAGTACCGCCCATTAAAATATAGTTCACCCAAAAATAAAAATTCAGTCATTATCTACTCACGCTCATGCCGATTGAAGGTGGGGTTTAGTTTTTTAATCCATGAAACACTGCTGAGTTTCACTGGAAAACAGTGTTACACAATCTCCGAAAAGTGAGTGGTGACCATTTTTCAAATGTAAAAAAAAACCAAAACATAAAATGCCTCCATACTGCTCTTCTGGTGTCCAAGTCCCCTAAAGCCCCAACATGCCAAGTTTGCTTGAAAGACGTCATATACACCATGTTTTTAGCCTGAATCTTCACTGTAGATCCTGAGCTTGGAACCACTTTCACATGTGAATGCACACTTTGAACTGGGTAAGTTTGGAGGCATTTTATGGTTTTTTGGGGGGGTTTTTTTGGTTGTTTTTTCTGTTTTGAAAACTGGCCACCATTCGTTTTCCTGTGAAACTCCAGCAGTGTTTTGTGGACCAAAAATCTAAACCCCACCTTCAATCAGCATGAGCGTGAGTAGACTAAATTTTCATTTTTGGTTGAATTATCCCTTTAAGCATCCAATTCTGGAAAGTGGCGTGACCCCTCATGTCCAAAAATGCTTCTTTGGACATGTACCATTATGCATTACTGCTGGACTATTGCTTGCCCACATCAAAAGAATTTAACAGTAGATACAGTACAAATGTAATGTTTGCCCCTTTTTAGCTGCTTCTTTCTTATCTCCAGTAGCTTAACATGCTTAATATTGTGATTAAGTATCTTTGGAAGACATTTTTGTTGCCAGATCTCACAAGAGTGTGTTGCTGAGACAGACACAGGTCTCGAACAAAGTTTATTTTCTCCTGATTTGTGTGTCTGAAAATGCTATTTTAATGTCGGAACGTGGGAAGATTCACGGCTTGTGAAAACCGGGTCCAGCATTTACTTTCGGTGACAATGGGGCAAAGGAATCAGTCATAATCTGTGCTCACGTTCACCTCTCCCATCAGAGAAGTGGCCTGACTGGTCGTGGCCCAGTTGGACGCGTCTCAGACACTGATCTGTTCCCTCTGCTGTGGAGGCACTGCGCTATGGTCTGCAGAGGAGGACGAGCATGAGTCCTGAATGTAATTCTATATTGCTTTCATTTCGACCAGGGGAAAAGAGTCTGCACTTGTAATTTATTAGTTTCTGAGTCTGTGCCTGGAGTTCAGACTAGGATGTTGTTTTTAATTTGCAAATGTAGGTCATGGCTTTGGGTGGAAACACACACACGCACACACACACGCACACAGAGTAACTGTGCCCAAGTGAAGTCCTCCCTGTTTCAACACACACTCCATCCTCTGCTGATCTCCAGTTGTGTCTCTCACACAGACATGCATTGTGTGTGCACAGATGCACTGTGGGCAAGAGATCCTTCCCCTCAGGCTCTGACTCTGCTCCATCAATATGTTGCAGGTGTGTTACTGTAAGATGTGCTGCTGGTTGAAGGGAATTCACTGGTTTTCCATTGTGTTGTAAGTGTGTGTCCTGTAGCTGTGTGATTTGGTACAATTCTCAAATGAAAATCCTGATGTTTAGCTGCGACCTGCAGCTCCACAGCTCGCTCTGTTGGTTGGTTGGTTGATTAATCCGTGAGTTGGTCCACAAAAATTTCCCCACCCTTTGGCAGCTGCAGTTTTTGCCCGAGGAGGTTGAAATTCGGCATGGAGTTTAAGTGTGTCTGTGTGTGTGTGTTTGTTGGTTCATGCCAGTTGGCTAAAAAGAGGTGTGGTAGTGGGTGTAGCCTATCACAAAAAGGTGCATAACTTCCAAATGGATTCACAGACTCACACAAGATTTAGTGGAAAGGTTGATCATGAGCAAAATGACGGCTGATTAACAGTTTATGGCAAGTGGAAAAAAGGGGGTGTGGCAGTGGGTGTGGCCTATGACAAAACTTTGTAGAGCCAAAGTTTCAGAGCTTCTTGTGTAGCCGATAGGTATTAGGACCAAGACTTCCTCTCCTTTGCACCTGTTTACAGTCCGATCAGCAGATTAGGGCTGCACAATTAATTGCAATCGCAATAAAATCGCAATATGGCCAAGTGCCAATATCCAAATCACAGAACCAGAACCAAATTGCAAATGTGTGAGAAAACATCATTATAATGAGGTCCTGTAGTGCTTGTTCTCCAGATGAAAGAAAATATGTTTGGTTCAGACCTAAAAAAATATCACATAACCACCATTTTTATATATTTTTTTTCAGTGACCATGAACATTGTAATGCAAAACTGAGCATTTCCACTAATCATACTGCATATCGCAAATGGCAATTTCAGTGAAAATATTCGCAATATGACTCTTTTTTTACCAAATCCTGCAGCCTTAATTAAGATGCGGGAGCAGAGTTGGAGGCTGTGTCCCAATCTGATTAGCCTAAGTCTAGTCTAATTTAGCAGCAGCACATTGGTGACTTCACTGGCTGTCGAGCTTGGTTCGTTTGCCCACTCACTCGGCTTCAGTTCTGATGCTCATTACGGCAACGCTCCCTGCCAGCATACCCTGCTGGGTCCCCCCTGCCCCCAGGCCTGAGAACCTACTCAGGAGGACAAAAACCAACACCTCCCCCTGTGCAGTTAGGTGCAAGTGCTTGACATTGCTTGTCTTTTCTGTGTCACAAGAGAAAAGGCCAGTGTTGCAAAATTTTGTCCCAGGCCAAATTTTTCCGTGACTAAAGCATGAATGAAAACCCGATCAACTAAGAATCTCCTGAACAGCTCATTCGAATATTAGAGTGCATAGAGACTACTATTTGTGTTTCAGCATGTTACAGATAAACATGTGACTGGTTCTGTGCAGGGCTGTAGCCACGGTTACAGGAGAAGTCACCAAGTACAATATATTCTTATGCAAAATACTCTTAACAAAATGAGGATTCAATGAATGAAGAATTATGCACTAAAGAACTACTGGATCTCCTGGAGTCAGACGTGCATAAGGTTGCAAAGTATGTGCATTTTCCTTAACTGATAGTTGATTAACAGTTGATCAATTGATTAGTACTTACTACTTACTTACTGCCCTTTATGCCGGCTGGCATGTAGGGCAGCAACTAAGGATTTCCACTCCTGTCTGTTCTGAGCCAGCGTCTTTACGGAGCCCCAGGTGTGATGCAGGGCCTTCAGCTCTCCTTCCACTGTCCTGCGCCAGGTGTTCTTGGGTCGGCCTCTTCTGCGTTTACCGTCTGGTGTCCAGTGAAGGGCAGTTCAGGTGATGTTGTCCTGCTCTCTACACGTGACATGCCCAATCCATTTCAATCGCCTTTTTCATAAGGATGGTAACTATGTTCCTGTTTACACAGGCTAAGAAGGTGTTGGTTGGATATTGTTTTGGGCCAGAATATTCTCTGAATTTTCCATAGGCTTATGGTGTGAAAGGCTGACAGTTTGTGGAGATCATTTTCAGTTGTTCTCCAACATTCTGAGCAGTATAGCAGGGTGGACAGGACGCAGCTCTGGTACAGCCTCAGCTTGGTGGTTGTGCTGTACTGGGCCGACTTCCAGACGTTGTTGAGTCTTTGTAAGGCGTTTCTGGCCTTGTTGAGTCGGCTTATGATGTCACTGCCTGCACCTCCATCGTGGCTGACAACGCTGCCAAGGTAGGTGAAATGTTCTGTTGTGGGTAGGTTTATTTCATCTACTTGTATTGGTGAGGGGTTTGGGATGCTTAGCATCATCGGCTCTGTTTTCTTCTGGTTGATCTTCAGACTGACTTATTTTGCAAAGTTGTTTAGATGGGAGGTTTTCTCTTGCATGTGTTGGTGTGTGTGAGAGAACAAAGCCACGTCGTCTGCAAAGTCGAGATCTTCCAGATGTGAGAACAGGGTCCATCTGACGCCCCTAGGTTTATCTTCGGTGGTCATTCTCATCGCCCAGTCCATGACCAGGTTGAAAAGTAATGCAGACAACACACAACCTTGCCTCACCCTGGTCTTGACTGTAAAACTATGTTGGCTATTTCCTACTTGGCATGTGAAGTTGGTATAGAAACTCTTGATGAGAAGGACAACTTGTTCCAGAATCCCGTATGCCCGTAGTATTCTCCATAAGCTATCTCTGTGAATACTATCGAACGCCTTCTCAAAATCCACAAAGTTGATATACAGTTCCCTCTGCCACTCTACGCACTGCTCGATGTTGTTGCGTAGGGTGAAAATATGGTCAATACATCCTCTGCCTTTCCGAAATCCTGCTTGTTCCTCTCTGAGTTGTTTATCTATCACATCAGATATTCTTTGTATGATGATTTTGGCAAGGATTTTGCTGGGGATGGACAAAAGGGTGATGCCACGCCAGCTGTTGCAGTTACTCAGAGCACTCTTCTTTGGGATCTTCACAATGACGCCTTTTGTCCAGTCATCCAGGACCTCCTTCGCCCTCCATATGGCTGTGAAGAGTGGTTTCAGTGCTTTAGCTGCCAGCTCTGGGTCTGCCTTGAACAGCCCTGCGTTGAGACTGTCCTGGCCTGGAGCTTTCCCATTCTTGAGGGATTTGATGGAGGAGATGATTTCTTCAATCTCTGGTGGTTCAGTATCTACCTCAAGGTCAACCTCTGTTTCCTGTATAACAGCTTCTAAGGGTGGCGGTGGTCTGTTAAGGATTTCATTGAAGTGTCCTGCCCATCGAGCCTCTATTAACGTTTCGGATGTGAGGATTCATCCCCGTTTGTCGGTGATTGGCATGTTGATGTTTTGACGATACTTTCCGCAGATGGTATTGGTAATCCGATAAACAGTTCCCTGTTCCCCTCTTCTGACAGCATCTTCTGCCTGTTTTACGAGTTCCTCCATGTAAGCCCTCTTGTCTGCTCTGACCATCTTCTTAACTTTCCGGTCAGCTTCTCTGTACTGCACTTTGTATTTCTCCTGCAGCCTCTCAGACTTGGCTTCTAAGATTTTCTTCTTCAGGTCTCTCCTGTTTTCAATGGACTGCCAGGTGTTGGTTGTAATCCAGTCTTTTCTTTTGTACTTTGTTGTTCCTAGACAGGCTTTGCTACTTTCAGAGTATGCTGTTCTGATTTGTTCCCACCTGTTGTTGACTTCGTTTTGATCTGGTTGTGTGTTGTCATCTTGGATGTTCGCGAGAACTTGGAACCTGTTCCTCAACTTCAGGACAAAGGTGTTTTTAACTCTGGGGGTCTGCAGTCTTCCCACATTGAAATGCTGCCGTCCTATTTCTTTCCGTCCTGCTCTCCTCAGTTTGAATTTTAGCACTGCTGTTACCAGATGATGGTCACTGCTGACATCGGCTCCCCTCCTCACCCATACGTTCAGGAGTGAACGTCTCCAGGCCCCATTGATCATCAGGTGGTCGATCTGGTTCTTGTCTCTTCCATTGGGGGAACACCAAGTAAGTTTATGTATGTAATGATGTGGGAAGAGAGTTCCTCCAATGATAAGGTCATAGGTGGTACAAAGTTCCAGCAGTCATTTCCCGTTGTCATTCATGGTTCCGCAGCCCTCATTCCCCATTGCTCTTTCATAGTTGGTGTTCTTGTTCCCAACTTTGGCATTCAGGTCGCCCATTGTGATTTTTAGGTTGTGCCGTGGTGACCCTTCCAACTCAGCTTGCAGTTGTTCATAGAAAGCACATTTTGCTTCTTCTTCGCTGTCATTAGTTGGAGCATAGCACTGGATAACGGTGGTGTTGATGTGCTCTCATCCTTGCTTTCATAAGCCGGCTGTTGACAGGTTTCCACTCCATCAGACATTTCTCCGTTCCTTTCTTTAGGATAATAGCTACCCCTTCTTGATGTTGGTTGTCGTCCCTACCCGAGTAGAGTACTGGTTCCCCTGTGTTGGTCTTTTGTCTGACTGATCCTGTCCATCTGTTCTCACTGATACCGAGGACGTGCAGTTTGTAGGGCCTCATTTCAGATGTTATGTTTGGGCCAGTTTCCCTGCTTTGTTCAGACGGTCCAGAAACCAATCTTGGTTTTGTATTTGGCATTCAGGACTTCCACCTTCCTGTCAGTAGCTTCCTTCCGGTTTTCACTACTGACATTCATACGAGTATCACTCGATGACCCTGGAAGCCCTTCCCGTATTGTAGTGTTGAGATTCTCTGTTGCTGTTTCCATAACAAGATCTGTTTTACGGTACTAGGTTGTTAGCCCTGTGCCCGATCCCCAACCTGGAGGACCAGTGGATCGCTCTTTGTCAGACCTCTACCCTTCGACCTGTCCAGCATGGATAACCCTACCGGGAAAATGCTCTCCCGCTGGTATAGCTCTTTGGGTCATTGAGGCACGCAAGCCCCTCTACCACGGCAAGGTGACGATCCTCAGAGAGGATTAGTGATTAACCATTAATAATTCATGAAGTACAAAGTGCACATCTTTTTCTGTTTAAGTTTTATTAACAATTGTAGCATCACATTAGTTATGTGCAACATTAATTTATGAAGCACAAGCAATTAAACGAACACAACAGTAAAACAATAAGGCTCTCACCTGAAATGGAAGCTCTTGTCCATCTGTTCATGTTCAACAGTTCCTACTAGGGCTGCATGATATGGTAAAAAAAAGTCATATTTTTATTTTCTCTGGAAAAAATACTCATGGTGATGTGACATTTGTTGGGGTCTGTAGCAAACAACATGTTTACTCGGTAGACAAGATTTGTAGGCCAGAGCATCTGTGCAGCATGACAATACTTAATTATTATGCTGTTTTGTCATATTTTTCCCTTATCAAAAAATTGCAGGATTCTGCACTTGTATTGCACTTGCCATATTTCAATTTTGATAATGTTACTTTGTGCAGCCTTAATTCCTGCTAAGTTGTTTGCATGGCAGTACAAACATGAATGGAATGATATATGCTTATTTGTGTTGTGCTGTGTATATATGTATCTGTGTTCTGATCTGAGGTGCTGAACAGACTGTGGCAACAAATTTGCATAAGGACAATAAAGAATCCATCTATCTTTGGCTAATGAAAACAAATATTCCTCTAATGATTCACTGTAGTAACCAAACTGAGAAAACCTGTGAGCTGTGGAGAAATGCTACAGAAGACATATTTTATTAGTTAACTAATTTTTAATTGTTTTAACTGTCAGTGCTGATGAATCGATTAAAGACTAATGATTAAAATCCCTAATTGAAGCTCACCCCAGCCTGCACGTCACTGTGTGTATTAGAAGTTCAGTGACAGTCACAGTTATATTCAAAGAGTCAAAGAATCAGTGTCATCAGTGAGACTGAATTCATCATTTGTATCAACAAGCCTCCTGTTGCAAGATTGTGAGATTCCTGTTGTTGCACATTCGATGAAAGGAACTGGAATATAACAGTGTACTGTATGGATATGAAGCGTCTACATACAAGAAGGTGAGACATGATGGTAATATTTTAGGCTGTCTGAGGAGAGAAATGAGGCAAGAGAAGGTGATGCCTCATTAGACGAAGCTGGACTGAACTTGCATATATATACTTGATCTGACCTTAAAGTTAGCCATATTTCTGCAGGAAGGACTCCGTTTCAGCTCCCACTGTACTGTTACTCAACATGCTGTTGAAAAAAAATGCTTCAAATACATCTACAAGCACAGGAACTGAGAAGCTGTCTGGTTGACTCCTTATCTGAGAACCAGCTGTGCTGCTCTTTGACACATTGTCTATGTGTGTGTGTCTTTCCTCCAGCATGGGAATGAGCCACGATGACGATCACGCCACCTGCACTGGTCACTCTCACATCATGTCTGGTGAGTGGGTGAAAGGAAGAAACCCCAGTGACCTGTCGTGGTCGTCCTGCAGCCGCGATGACCTGGAGAACTTCCTGAGGTGAGACTTTTTTTTTTTTTTCACCTATACTGTAAGAGGAGCTGTATTACCCTGTTTTCCCTCCGTGTTGCAGGCAGAGGAGTGTGGAAGTATAATCAGGACTTTGTGTAGCCAGAAATCTTCTTCCTGAGACTTTTGAATATGTTTGCAGATGTTCAAATGTGCTCCTACATGATATCAAATCATGCAGTCAGATATTTGTGAAATTTGTCCTTCCTTTGACACTGCCGCAGAGCCAGAAATATTAAATAAATAAAGATATTATTAAGTAAATAATGCTTTCAATGCCCGAACGTCAGGATGGTGTCCACTGAAAAAAGGCATGAGCTTGACTTACAAGGTAAAATATATAGTTGAACCAACGATTCCATTGAAGGTGTGTCTTGATTTGGACTCGGACTTGAGACAGCTGTAAAACATGGTTGACCACGTGCCATTTCTTACAAATAGTTCACAATAAAATTCCCCGGATATTTTGTTATCTAAAAGCTTTTATTATGAAGTAGCAAAATCAGGAAATGTTTGATTTTCACCATTAGTAACTCTCATCAGCTTAAGGTGAACATGAAACAGTAAGCAGATACCGCTCAGAGGACAAACAGCAACACCTGAGAGAAAGCAAACTTCAGACCACTCAAGTCTACAAGAAGCTACAAACACTGAGAGCTGAACACACAGACACTCTTAAAAACCTCTTTGACTCTGGACGCCTGCGTGGACATGAGCTGAATCTCGGCTCTCTGGCACACATCAGGAAAAACAAGGAAAATGCTCCATTTTCTTAGTTACCAGGGTGATGAGTCCCCATCTAATATATGATTGGTTTTCTGAAAAAAAAAAAAAAAAAGCTCTGATGACGACATCAGTGGCTTTCTGAAAATTTCAGGGATTTTCAACTCGGAGCGGTCACGTAAAAAAGGAGGGTTAGGGTTAGTGTTTGGAAAAATGAGTCCAGGCGCCTTTTCTCTACCAGGCCACATGCAAACGCAGATGCTGCCTCCTGTTTGGGAACAAATGACAAAAGATGCTGGTGCTCTAATAAAAATAATAATAATAATAATAATTTTAAAAAAAAAAACCTATGTGGGTAGGGGCCAGAATTGTGTCTTTCTCTGAGGCACATCTTTAGTATCAACACACAGCAGGGGTAACTTTAAATTAACCAACTTAGTTACTGCAATAAGCTCTGTTTCCTCACTTTAATGCTGAGTAATTAACCAAGCTTACAACCATGCTTAGCTCACTCTCTCTCTCTGTTCCATACATACACACTCAGCTGTGCTGCCAAGTGTGCTGACAGTGTCAGTGTGCTGCCAGGCTCTCTGTGGGGCCTGTATAAGCTGCACTGAGAGTCCATGGTGGCCTTATTAACTATAGCATGATGGTGAAATGATGGAAAATCTAACTCAGTCCTGCTCTGCAAAGGCCACTCCAGCATCTGATTGTATTCTGGAGCTGAATGGAATAAGAGTTTATATGAATACAAACGCATGCTTGTGTGCGCCCCAGCAAGTGGGGAACATTCCCACAACACTGAGTAACATTCTCTACAAGTATTTAAAATGTCACAGTTAAAATGTTACACAAAAACGTGAACATAATGTTCCAAGAATGTTGTCAGGATGTTGACGATTTGAGTCCTGCACCATCCTGTCTGGATTTATTTCACAATAATGACCTGCTCACTGTACGTTATCCTGCTTATTACACGGTTACTCACCAAAATAATATATATGTATATTTGCGACACATTTATGTGACACAAAATTTAAAATTATGAATAATTCAAATCAATAATTTGACACAAAATATTAAAAATGATTTACGTGATGACATTTACTTAATGTTCCTCCAGAGTCTACGATCAGGACTGTGTCCACAGCAACAGTCTGTTCTTCATAACAACGGTCTGTTATACAAAAATAAAAGACCTTTGATTACTTTAATTGACCAATCAGAAGCGAGTATTTAACAAAACCATGTAATAAGTTCCATGTTAACATTACATGTAAACATGGATAGAACGTTTTGTCTGCTATGTTCTCAGAATGTTCTCAGGGTGTTGAAATACATGAATGGATGAAAATAACACTCCCTGAGAAACGCTGATGCAATGTTACATTTGGTGCCACAAACCACCCAGACAGAAACTCTAATGAGCCTGGTCCTTCAGAGCCAGAACTTGCAACACACAAGTTTGAAAATGTTGAAAACACCCTGAAAAAACTGTGCCAGCAGTACAACATGCTTTAAATTAGAATAAATCATTTGATTATAACATCATTTGAAAATTAATTGTTTTATTTTTCCATATCATTGCACCCCTGCCTGTGTTGAACTGTTGTTATTGAATGTTCACTGTATGCTCTTCCTGTATGTCCCTGGTGGAGGCGTTGAATAAGCAGAGAGTCACTGAGAATGTCAGCTGGATTCTGGTGTTGAACGCACATTTTTGTCTTATCTTAATAATCACCTGTTTGCCTTGTAATTTTGTTCAAGAGAACATTTATAGAATGTTTGCTGTGTGCCCATTACTTGTCAGTTTCAGCACAGTTTGTTTACTTTGTCTTCTGTCAGTCAAACATGTTGACGTGCTCCTCCTGTCATCTGAGACAAACAGAAGCGTTTCTGATATTTCTCCAGAGACCTTTTGTCTTCCCTTTTTAATAGTACAGAACTATTAACAATACATTTAAGAAACATGACTACACGCACTGACATTTTTGACTACATTTATTTATTTATTTATTTATTTGTTGGTTTATGTAACAGGGACGGCGCACATTGAAACACAGTGCTGTAAATGGAGCAGAGTTACCCAGAAAGCTTTTTTTTTTTTTTTTAATCTGTAGTCCCAGGACCAATGTTACAAAATCATCCTAAAAAGCAGAATATAAGGGCGCCCACACATTATCAGCAGTAAAACCGCCATGTGCTGGCTGTGCCATTGTTTTGCTATGGAGAGAGCCAGGACTGTTGCGGGGGGGCAGCACTCGCAAACTTGATCTGCTCACATGCATGCACATGAATCACTTACCCACACACATATTCTAGTTCTGCTTCGTTACTGCATGTGGAATCTTTTTTTTTTGTAGTTTAGTTTGAGTTTTTTTTTAAATAGGAGCAATGTTGCAGCATTGTGATTTTTCCCTTTGCAGATGAGTAAGTTAAGTGTGTATTTATTCAGAACTTACATAGTTTCCTTCCAACGTCTTGTTTTTATGTAGTTGGAGGACAGTTTACTTACTTGTAACTGCAAACAGGAGTTTTCCTTCCCAACCTCGTCCTGTTTGGGGATATTCCCATAAAAAATCTGCTGTGGATCATATAAAAGGTGTCTCTTCTCAACATTGTTACTTAGTCACTCGTCCTCCCTGTTGACTGCTTTGATAAATGGAAATAGAAACTTCAAGGAAGTCAGCATCATTTTTGATCAGATGCAGTTAGGGGTGTAACGATACACAAAAATCTCGGTTCGATACGTACCTCGGTTTTGAGGTCACGGTTCGGTTCATTTTCGATACAGTATGGGAACAAAAAGCAAAACCTAAATTTTCTTGTTGTTCATTTGGGTGTACTTCATACCGGGGCTCAATCACCTTGAGCATGTGTTTAAAACCTGGATTTTCAACAACTGAATATGGTCTTAGATCCGCTGCTATAAAAACTCCAATGGCTCTTGTTATAGCTTTGGCCCGATCTGAATTGCCAGGGAGAGGCTGCTTGAATGCCGAGGTCAGCTGCGTTTGCACTATGTTGGTTTTTCTTCTTGTAGGGTGATATTTACACTCGGGTGGTGCCGTTTTAGGTGAGTTAGCATGTTTGTCGTGTTGCCGGAGACATACCTGATCTCAGCTGATCAGTGTCGGCACACCGCCCTCGTTTTATCCACCTGTCTTTCTCCGTTGCAATATTTAACCAGGAAGCCGAAGTGTTCCCAAGCAGGAGACTTTAGCGACAGGGGAGGGTCTTCAAGCTCCGGTTTACTGCTAGCAGTAGCCATCATGCGCACGGGCTGCAGGTGGCTGCAGTGTAGCTGCACATGTTAGCGGCGGAACATAAACACACGCAACTTCTGGCCCGTGAGCCAAAAAAAAAAAAAAAATTCCGGCCCGTGAACTCACCCGTGCACAGCTCTGTACCGAACTGAACGTCGCGTACCGAAACGGTTCAATACAAATACATGTATTGTTACACCCCTAGATGCAGTATGTTGGAGGTGAAGCACACATACAAAACTCAACCTGTTTGTTGATGCACGGAGCAGATTAGGGCATTATTAAAAAAACAGTGATCAGCTGTTTCATTCGCATCATTTCCAGTTAAGAAGGTCCACTATCATAATAAAGTGGTCCAGTATGCATGCTCTGAGGCTGGGGTATATTCACTGTGATTTTCATCCTGTTTGTGTCAGGTGCGAGGCCCTACAGATACGCAAGGCCCTGTGCAGCCTTACACTTTGCACAACCCATGTGATGACTCTGGAGAGAGCGCCTCCCTCAGCTTGAAATCACCACCGATCAGAGTGCTCAAAGTTCAGAGTATTTCAGCTTATTATAGCTGACCTTTCAAAGTGCAACCAATCAGATTACACCTATATGTGACAAAGTAGTCAGGAGTGACACAAGCAGGGGAGGGAGAGAGTGATAGAAGAAAAGTATTCCCCAAACTCTAGAACACAAACATACCACAATCTCACCAGTACCAGTAATGCCTGGTCAGCAGGCAGGTGGAGCGACCTCATTTGTCAATATGTATATACGTAGTTGATTAACTTGGGTAAATTGGTGCTTTGGCTTTAAATGTATGGTGCTGCACACCTCACAGTGAGCCAAGAGCTGAAGAAGATGACTAAATGTTACTTCAGTTGTTTAAAGGGACAACTGAAGAAAATACATATTTTCCAGTGGTCTGTAGTGCCGTTTACCATCTAGATAGTTTTGGTGCCTTTGGAGATATCAGCCGAAGAGCTGTCAGTCTTCTCTCCAATATAGTGGGACTAAATGGCACGCAGGACCGTTGCAGGGGGGTGTGCGACACTTGCAAACTTGATGTGCGCGGCCCTGCTCACATGCATGCACATGAATCACTTACCCACGCACATATTCTAGTTCTGCTTCATAACTGCATGTGGAATCTTGTTGTTTTTTGTTCTTTTTTTAGTTTTGTTTGAGTTTTTTTTATAATGGGACTAAATGGCACGCAGCTTCTGGTGCTCAAAGCACCAAAAAAATACATTTGAAAAATTCAAAACCAGTGTCTCTTTGTAAAAATCATGACCCTTCAGGATAATCCACACACCGTGTTGTGAGCAGTTTCAGTTTCATTCTGAAACACACAACAATAATTGAGGTAAAAATGTATATATCTTATATATAATATATATCTATAATTTAAGACTCACCTGATGCAAATCATACCCGAGTACACATGAACCACCTATTCAAGTGGACCTTAGAACAGATCAACAAACTGTCCCAGAGTACATTACACAGTGTTCACACTCCTCAAACAAACTGGACTTGGATCCCAGCCCAGGGCCCTGGTGTGAGGGCCCCCTTAGTTGGTGGCCCCAGGCAGTTGCTACCTTGCCTAATGATAAAGTCTGCCCATTGTCGTGTTGGACTGTGCCTTCATCTGCTAACTGCACTGATGCAGAATAAGGTATAATAATGTGTTCTGCTGGACAGCGAGCCCCATCAACCCTGGGACACGACCCAAACGGCAGATAGTCATCGCACATACAAAGAGGTCTTAATTTAACTCATACCTGTGATGTCACTACATCTGCTTTCAAAATAACAGCTCAAATCTTCCCCGCCGTAAATGCCAAGTCTCTCTTGGATTGAGATTTGACAATGAAAAGAAAACTCTTGGAAATAAAACAGTTCAGTGGTAAGCACACAGCGTGAAACCTTCTCCTTTTGTGCCTTTCAAACAGGTCCAAAGCCAGTGCCTGCCTGCTGCACACAGACCCCAGGAGCCGCTACCAGGTCCGGCTCCCTCCCAAGCTGCCAGGCATGCACTACAGTGTGGACGAGCAGTGCCAGATCCTGTTTGGGACGAATGCCACTTTCTGCAATGACATGGAGGTACAGCATATTTTAAATGTCACACTTTACTTTGTTTCCAGGACGTATTTATTTACTCTACATGATAACCAGGATACCCACTGATAATTATAATGTGGAAGAGCTACTCCAAAAAAAAAGGACAGGGACATTTGCTGGCATGGAAACACAAAAAATCAACTGGAAAAGCTGGAGAATGATTCCTCCGATGATCATGTTAAGAGTGATTTAAACCAGTATGTCTAGTTCGTGACAATGCGAGGCTGATTCCTGGTTGATGAACCTTTGTCCTCCACCCAGTGGATGCTGGGAGCGCTTTTGCTCTGTAATCAGACAGCTGATGTTGTCTGATTACCATATTGAAACCATGTCCCGCATTTTGATTGCCTCGGTTTTTAAAAGTCCAACCTATGCTGGACGCTTTTCTAAATTCTTTTATTCATCCCTGTGCTACGCCCGGCTGGGAAAATTGTGAGTCACCACAAAACCACAAGTTATGCAGGTTTAGATGGAATATGATGGAAACTACCACAAAGAACAATAAATACAACAAAGACTGGGAAACTACTTATCTATTGTTTATTGTCTGTTGTGTGCTACTGAATCAACCACAGGGCAAAGCACAGAGACGTTCCGAGCTAAGGGGCAGAATAAAAATGTTGTTTTTTTTTTGTTTCAAAATTTTATACGACCTCAGCCCCGGTGATTTGCCCCACATTCTCCCACACAAATATACTCTCTGTCCCACATTTGATTTGTTGGGGTCTGCGGGGTATTCCATCAAGCCTGATAAATAAGTCTGAAGTGCTGAAGTGATAAACCCTGGACTGAATTAACTTTAATTTAATTAGCACACGAGGCTTAAGCCGTTCCACGTACTGCTGCAGCTTTTACTCACTGACAAACTCAAACCTATACTGTACATTTCCTGCCAGAGTGACAAGTTCACCGCCCTCCTTTTCCTCTGCTTAACTCCCATGTGGTTTTGCAGGCTGCTGTTTTTAAATGAATAAATGAATTGGGGTGGCATGGTGATGCAGTGGTTAGCAGTGTTGCCTCACAGCAGGAAGGTTCTGAGTTCAAATCCCCCAGCCAGCTATAGGGCTGGGGAGTTTATGGCTGGAGCATAGCTTTCCTGTGCGAAGTTTGCATGTTCTCCTTATATCTGTGTGGGCTCCATCCAGGTAATAATAATACATTTTATTTAATGACCTTACATCAGAAAACATCAACAGCATAGATCGTACAGTCATCATAAAAACATCCAATCAACCGCAACAATAGCAAAACTTAATTACCATCAACAGTGAAACAGAGCAGAACACCTAAATAAATTAATATCAATAGTTGTAGGAAGCAAAAATATAGATAAGATGCAGTCAAAGCAGTTAGAGTGAGTATGCTAGTTTAAACAGATGGGTTTTAAGAGCAGTTTCCAGCCCCCTCTGCAACCCTTTAGAACAGTGGTTGTGTACAATGAATGAATTGGCTTGGCTATTTAAAAATGCCGTGTTTGGGCAGGAAATCCTGTGTTATGCGAACAGTCAGTGATCTACAGTGTTTTCACTTTTTAGTGCCTGCTCGGCTCACTTGAAACCTTGACTAAGGTGATACCAAAAAAAAGTACCAGTTACCAGGTATTATCCACGATGGAAAACCAAAAACAAAATGAGTCAAGCCGAGCCATACCATGTGGTGGAAATGCTGCTTAAGGGAGTCCCACTGGGACCAGGCGGTCCCCCTTGATTTTAGCAGTGTCTGATCTGAAGTTGTGGGGGAATTTTTAACATCCACTGTTTGTACTCGTTGGTCCTCAGTCCCTCCTGGGCCTGCTGCAGATGTTGTCCTCTGTGTAGGAGGCTCCTCACCGCTGATCTTTGATGTTCTAAACATAGGCAGCAATTATGTGGGTGCTGTGAAAAGGTTGAGCACTGGCATTTCATCATGGCTCTGTCGTCTAATACCAGGTAGTTGACTTATTATGTTGTCTGGCAGTCATGGTGAGCCTCTCCATGGGGGGAGGGGAAATTAACAGATTAATAAGGTAAACGCTTAAACCAGGGGTCTGCAACCTGTGGCTCTGGAGCCATATGCAGCTCCTTAACCCCTCTCCAGTGGCTCCCTTTGGCTTTTGCAAAAAAATTATATGGAAATGAATAAAGGTTTTTGCATTTTAATTTTTATTTATCATAGATCTACACTGTAAAAATGAAAAAGTTGAGAAAACTCAAAATTTCAAGGCAACATACTGCAATAGATTTTGAGTTTTGAGCCCAACTCTTTTGTTTTGAAAAAGTTTTACCAACTATTAATCTTTTAATAGATAAGCTACTTCTTTTGATAAGCTTAAATCTTTGAGTTTTAGAAACCCAAAAAATGTATTTAAAAATTATTGAGTAAATTAATTTAAGTGGTAGTGAATGATTCCACATTTTCAAAGAAAACCATTCAATTTTCCAGCACCAAAATAATGACATACATTGAAATGACTGAAATACATTTTTTTTCAGTTTCTAAAACTCAAAGATTGAAGTTTATCTAAAGAAGAAACGTAAATTATCTCAACTAAATATCAGGAGTCAGCAAAACTTTTTCAACTTTTTCAGCCCAACTCAGAAAGTGTTAAAACCAAAAAATTCCTTGAAATTTTGAGTTGTCTCAACTATTTTTTTAATACCGTGTAAAATGATTATTACATTCTCCAACCGTAACGATATGTAGCCTTTGCACTGAATTTTAAAAAGTTTAAATGTGCATCATAGCCTATGTCTATGGCTCGGTGCCTTTTCCTCTAAATTTTGGCGGTGGCTCATCGTCTTGATTCTCCATAAACTCGCTATGGATGCCAAATAAAAAAAGAAAAGTCTTCAGGGAAAAGAGAGAATTTAATATTTTCAGCTCCAGACAGATTTTTTCCCCCCTTTTTTCTTTGGCCAAAAATGTCTCTTTTGATTGTAAAGGTTGCAGACCCCTGAGTTAAACAGTTGGCCAGCAGCATGCAGTCATGAGTCAAAGTTCACCAAAGTTAAGCAGTAAGTGAAAGTGTGTGGACAGGTTTAATATAGCTTAAAAGGCACCTAGAGGGGGTTGAGGGGACTTGTTGCTACTGGCACACTGCCCCCCCCTGTAGCCCCTGCCCACAACTGCCACAGTTTGCCAGCCATTTGGGTTTCATCATGGATAGAATTAAATATTAAATATATTCAGTAAAATTCAAGCTGCCATAGCTACAGGCTGCATCCATCCTAAGTGGACTCTCAGCACCTGAACAATGAGGACTCAGGATGTCTCTGATCACTTTAGCATGTTCAGAGAAGACAGCAGCTGGAATCTGAGAAGATGAGAAGTGAGAGAGGATGAAAAGAGGAGTAGATCAAGGAGAGGCTAAATGAATTATCCAGTCAACAGCATCTTTGATTGCATTACATCAAAGTAAGAGAGGGAGTGGGTCATATGAGCTTTCACAGGAGGCACGCACGCTCAAGCAAATGGACAGTTTAAAGCAGGAAGTGCTCCGTCTACGGAGTGTAACAAACAGTCTCTTCGCATGTCAGCAGAGCTTCTCATCAAAGCGAGAGCAAAGAGAAGACCACGCTTCAATTTCATCTGCTCTGTCTGCTTCACAAGGGGAACTGACACATGCACATGCACACGCAAATATGCTTACACACATCTGTACACAGCGCTCAGCGGGGGAGTTTGTTTGTTTGAGTGGCCAAAACCGCTGCTGAAGTGGAACCTCCTCCATGTTCCAGGCCCGTTCCTGTGGTCAGACAGAAGTAATGTGAAAAGTGGACTGAGAGGGTGAGCAGTGTCATTTGTCATGGTGAGTGTCATGTGATAGCTCTGACCTCAGACCAGGGATGATGCTCAATTGACAGGGACTCCTTTAAATGGCTGGTCTGTCAGGATATATGACAGCTGTGGAGAACACTGAAAGAAAGAGTGAATGAAAACTGGAAACAGAGAGGGAAGAGGTCAAAGTCCAAATCAAATAGAATTTTTACAGTTTTATAAGCATGCAGGTTGTTGTAAATTATGATGTGTATGAAGAGTTGAGGCAAAAAGTGGTGTGTTGTTGATCTTGGCTTTTTTTTTTGTTTTCCTCAGTTTTTTGTTGTAAAAATGTTTGAGATTCCAGCAGCAGGACCTCTGTGACTAAAGCCTGACATTAAGTATGTTGCTGCAGTGTGAATCCACCTGGTAGTGACTTAATACATAACCTCAGCAAAGTAAACACAAGCATTATGAGCTTCAAGCCTGTCATTTGATTGGGAAACGTCGAGGTAATATTCAAAGTAAAAAGAACTGTACTGACCAGAGTACCTCAGGGTTTAACTCATGCACAACCCGACATGCCATAAATTCTCTAATAGTGTCCAGAGCCTTTATTTACCTTCACTGCAGAGAAAGCAAGGCTTTTATTTGAAACAGGCTTCAGACCAAAACACACTGCCACTGAATGGCACACGTCAAAACAGCTGGCCCTATTATTATCTATGTGCAACCCCCACACCAGTGGTGGCTAGGTGCACCAGCACTCATGGATGCTCGCTGATCGCCTATTTCCAACCTCGCTACCCCTGAAATCCTGCATTTTTCCCAAGAAACAGCTGTTTTTTTTCCCTTCAATGCAATGCTGGCCAGATGTTATTTTCGAGTTTCTTGTACTGTAAAAATAAAAAGGTTTAGAAAACTCTTTTTTCCCCTTGCTTACTGCAATAGATTTTTGAGTTTTGAGCCCAGTTCAAACAACTACTAATCCTTTGTTGATGTAACTTACTTTTCTTCGTTCAATGAACTTGAATCTTTACATTTTAGAAACCTAAAGAAATTGTGTTTCATAAATTTTTTGACTAAACTCATTGAAGAGAAAGTGAATAACTCATTCATTCATCTTTTGTAACCACTTATCCGTGAGGGTCACGGGGGGGCTGGAGCCTATCCCAGCTGACATTGGGTGAACGGCAGGGTACACCCTGGACAAGTCACCAGTTCACCGCAGGGCTGACACATAGAGACAGACAACCACTCATTCTCATATTCACACCTACGGGCAATTTAGAGTCACAGATTAACCTATCACGCTGCATGTCCTTGGACTGTTGGAGGAAGCCGGGGTACCTGGAGAGAACCCCCGCAGACACGAGGAGAACATGCAAACTCCACAAAGAAAGGCCCTGCTGGCTCGGGGAGTCGAACTCAGGACCTTCTTGATGTGTAGCAGCAGTGCTACTGCATCACTGCACCAGTGAATAACTGTTAATATTGTAATATTTTCAGTTAAAATCATTTAATTTTCAGGCAACCAAATAATGATGAATAAGGTTCACAGCTGACTGTGACCAATTTTTGAAATACATTTTTTCTTGTTTAAAAAACACTAAAAGATTCAAGTTTATCTAAAGAAGAAAAGTAAGTTATAGGTCGGCCAAACCTTTTTTTTTTAGTTGATTTCAAAGTGTAAGAGTTCAAGTTGGGCTCAGAACAGTGCTCTGAAATTTAAACTTTTTTTTTACTCTGTGCCTTCTTCTCACTGTAGTTTTAACTATTTTACTTGTAACTATATCTACAAGAGAAAAAAAAAACATTGATGAGGACAAACCATGGTGCTGTGACAGCAGTCCGTTTTTCACTTAGTTCCACTTAGACGGATCTTTCATTTTTCTCTTATTCCATAGGTGCATTTTGTCTTGTTATTATTCTGTTTGCTGTTAATGCAAACTCAACAGGTGAAGAGATGTTTCATATAGAAACCTTCACCTTCCTGGTCGACCTTTAATGTGAAGCATCAACAGGACTGTTGAGTTTCATTTACTGATTGAAAGGACGACACAAGAAGCAATTTGAATTAATTGGTAAAGGGGGACAGTTTCTTTGATAAAGGAAGACGGAGAGCAACAAAGTGACGAGTCTGACATGACTGATGTACTGATTAAATTCAACAGTTAGTGAATCTAATGCTTAATTTACTGTATGGAGAACAGACAATTATGCACTAATAATTTATGCTATCTTCTGTATTTCTCTCTCTCTCTCTCTCTCTCTCTCTCTCTCTCTCTCTCTCTCTGTGTGTGTGTGTCTCAGCACCTGATGTGTGCTGGTCTGTGGTGTTTAGTTGAGGGAGATGCTTCCTGCAAGACAAAACTGGATCCTCCTCTGGATGGAACAGAATGTGGAGCAGACAAGGTAGGACTGTCTCACTCACACAGTGTGCTGCCATGCCAAGATTATGATGAGTGTGAAGTCTATTTGAAATCATTTTGTATTGTGTATGTGTGTGTGTGTGTGTGTGTCAGTGGTGCAGGGCAGGCGAGTGTGTCAGTAAGACTCCCATCCCTCAGCATGTGGACGGTGACTGGAGTCCATGGAGCCAGTGGAGCATGTGCAGCAGGACCTGCGGTACTGGAGTCCAGTTCAGACAGAGGAAATGTGACAACCCTCCGTATGTCACCCGTCTGTCTGTCTGTCTGTCCATCTGTTTGTCTATCTGTCTGACCTGTCTGCACTATCATGATCATATCGGCTCATAAATTTGTTAATTTATCTTGATATTATGGCTGACAGACTTAAGTTAGCCTCCATCTCCCTCCTAAACTCAGTGTCCCTACTGTGTGTGTGTATGTGTGTGTATGTGTGCCTGCAGGCCTGGTCCTGGGGGGAGACACTGTCAGAAGGCCAGCGTGGAGCACAAGGCCTGTGAAGGTCCTCCCTGTCCCAAGGGTGCACCCAGCTTCAGAGACCTGCAGTGTCTGTCCTACGACCGACACGCCAGCAAGAAGAAGGGCAACATGCTGACTGCTATTATTAATGATGGTGAGACATGCACACACACGCACACGCACACACACGCACACGCACACACACAACTTTTTAAAGTTGTGCAGTTTTTTGTACATCTGAGGTCCAGTGGGACTTTTGCTTGTTGTGGTTTTTGTGGTATAGCTGCTGTTTTGGTTATAGGAATATATTGCTGTATACCTGACATCAGTGAGTCTGTTTCCTGACTCTATGACACGTCATTAATTGTGTTGTTTGATTGTGTAAACGTTTATTGAAATAACTTTGTTTTTTAATTGTCCATCTGACAGTGTTATAGAGATACAATGCTAAGTCAGTGGAGTATTTTTGTAAGCTATTGGAAAATTACTAACCCTGCCATCTTTGATGGACTTAAAGGATAAATCTGTAATATATTTACTGTAATAAATCATAAAATGACCACGATGTGTCATCAGAGATCAAGGAAACATATTAAAGTTGAAATACTTGCTTCACTTGACTTGAACCCTAGAAGTGCGGTGTCCTCCTTTGAAATTTCCATTCCAGACCAGAATAACTGTTCTGTATGTCTGCTTCACATTAATCAGAGTTCAAATTAATGCCGAATCTTTTGTTGACAGAGTGAGTGTCTGTTTATGAGTTGGAAGAAATCATTCATAATTTTGTAGAAGGCGTAGATGTTTATATCTGTTAAACTGAGCAAAATGTTGACGGAGTTTGGCAGGTGGTGAGACAGGCAGCCACTGAACTCATCTTTCAGAGTGTGTTATTTTAGAGCAGGATAACAGGCTTAACTTTACATTGACAGACATTTGACAGTTATAAACCGCTGATCAACTTACAGTTGGAGGACTCATCGTCCCTTGTTATTGTTAATTTTCGAGGTTGTGCGCATCCTGCGCTCCTGTGGAGCTCCTGCAGCTTGCCTGTCTCTACCATGTCTGGAGAGGAGGGGGCAGGGGTAAACAACTCCCTTTAATCATAGATCTTATATTAAACAGGATTACAACTGATTTCATATACAACCTATGGCTCCAGCTCCCTTTTTGGACTGCTGTACTTTTTGCACGTGCTATGGCTACTTATTACACCATAAATTCTGAGGCTTGCATGAAAGGTACAGTTAGAATCTCATGTGTGCAAGGAAAACAATAAAGGCCCAGAACAGAACCTTGTAGTACACCACAAGAAAGAGCAGTAGAGGGTTACAAACAGTGATAGAAAAACTACCCTGTATCATTTTACATCGCTGCTTTGCCCAACAAAGATGCTACGTTGACATTTTTGTTCTTCTATAATTATCCTCACACAGTGAGGTGTTGTCAGATGAGAAATGGTGGAAAAGTTCAAACTGGATGGAACTATTCCCACTACTTAGATGTTTGATGTTGTGTGTTAAAAGGTGACAAAAACAGTGGGCGTCAGCAGCAGTTGGGTAACTGTATATCTTAAGAGGGGAGGCAGCTTTAAGATGAATGTTCTGGGTTACTGTGCCCAGAGAGCAATAATAGCATTAAAGCTGTTGCTGTTGGAGTGATTAATGTGTCACTTGAAAGCAATTCAGAGAGTTAATTTACTCCAACAGGGGTTTATACATTTATACTTTTGTTTATGTCGACAGATTTAAACATAGAGGTCATAAAAACTAAATGATTCAAACTTATCTTTGTTCTTGTGCTTTGTCACTGAACACATAGGTACCAGTGAGAAGTCTGAAAGTGGGCAGTACCTGTGACCACAGTGTACACAACCCAGGTCAAAGAAAATACTACTGTGCATGATTCTACAGAATTTCACAACACAGATATTACAGATATTTTCAGTAAAGTGCACTTGTGGAATTCTGTTATGAAGCAGTTTTACTGAGAGGAAAGTGGAAATACACCATACCCTGTCAGCTTGAGATGAAACATGTTCTGCTAAATGTTGTAGTATCAACTGAACAGACTAAAGCAAACAACGAAATGAAAACTGACCCATATGTATACAGACAAAACATGAAGCGTATTTAAGCAAATACAAAACTATTGTATGGTGCAAAGTGAGCATGTGTTATATCCTAGACGAAGTAACACAATTGTTATTGACATGCACTGTAAAAATCAACTGAATTTGAATGCAACTTCATATACAATCAGTGCAGAAGTCTAACCCACTTGTAATAATTTCTTCAACGTTATCCCCAGAGTTTGTGCTAAACTGTAGTTCACCAGTTGGTCGGTCAGTCGGTGCGTTGGCAGGTGCACAAGAATTTCCCACCCTTTGGTGGCCACAGTTTTCACCCTTGGAGGCTGAAATTTGGCATCAAAGTCGGTGTGTGTGTGTAAAGGTGTGTCTTTGTGTTCATGCCAAGTGGCTAAAATAGGATGTGCGGGTGCGTAACTTCCAAATGGATTCACAGACTTGCCCGAGATTCCATGGAAAGGTTGGTCATCAGCCAAACGACAGCTGATTAACTGCGTGATACAGCCCTGCCCCTAAACTGTTGCCCCGCCCCTTTCATAACTCCTGGACACAGTCATAGAGCATTGTGGCAGGTGTGGTTGGACTTGGTAAAGAGTTCCTTTTTCCATTGGTGTGACTCAATCCCACTCCACAGAGGTCAAGTGTGTCTATGTGATTTTAAATGCATGCACATGTGAATGCATGTGTGTATGTACGTCACAGCAGCTGGTCACAGCTGTTGCAAAGTCACACTAGTTTTTTATGGCTAATATGGCTGTTAATATTCCATGATTCTAACCATGTAGAACAATTACAGGATATATGTTTTGATTGGCAGGTATGCAGAGGTGTGATGTTTCAGATCAAACATGTTGCCAAAGTCAAAATATACAGGACACATACAATATAATAAACAGTCAATAGTAAATGTTAAAAGTGACATAAAAGAAAAAGATAATAAACCTTACATTTTATCATTATCCTGCCAGTTTTACCGTAATGCTGACTTCTCCCAGAAGGGTTTGCATGAGTCTTCTGTTTTTGAGGGAGGAGGATAAGAAAATCTGGGATTTTCTGGTTCAATGTTGGGGGGGGGGGGAAATTTCTCTAATTTTTTTTTGGATTTGGAGTAGCTTCTGAGAAAATGGGTTTCTGTTTCAACTTCTCCTGTTCCACAGCGCACGCAGATTCTTTTCGTTCTTCAAAGCCACTCATTTTTATAGCGACCAGTTTCGATTGCAAGTTTATGACCACTGAGTCTATATTTTGTTGAGTTTGTCTTTTTATTGGTTGTTTGATTTGGGTTCAATATTGGGCTAATTAAAATTCAGTATCTAGTAAATTATGGCATTCTAATTTATTTATTGATTGGATTCCTCCCTCTCTGGAGACTGCAAGTCTGTGTCACTCTTTTCTCATCAATAAAATATCAGTGACAACATTAACCATTTCTCCTTATTGGCTTGCTTATCTCTAAAACATGAGGTGCCCAGGCCACATTTAGCAGCACACAAAACACTGACTGCACGCAGAAAACAACTGGAAAAAGACTGTCACTGCAAAAACTGTGCTCTGTCTGATTGGGGCCATACGTGCTTGTAATGATTCGGTCTTAATTGGCTTGAAATAATGGATTATGCAAAGTGCCAACATTCGATTCCTCACTCTGGCACCACTACACCAGTGATGTCAAATTCATTTCTTTGCCCTGCACTCATCCAGACACATAGATCACAAATAACAAATCAAACGATTAAATGCTGATTTAATATGCCAGAAGTAAATCCCTCAACACTGCCTTCAGTACTGGATAGCACCGCTGGGCCAGATGTGCCGAGTGTGGCTCCGCGTGCTGGTGGGACAGCTAACACTTTGTCTGATCTTTGTCTGAAGTCCTTCTGTTACTTTCCTCTTTTCTCTCAAATTCTTCCTGTTGTCTCCGTGTGTTCATGAAGTGGAGTCAAACAGCCTCAGGGTGAGCACAAATTTTACATTCAAGTTGAAACACTTTCAAGTTGCATGAATTGGTTTCACCTTGTTTCATTCTGCCCATAGGGGATTCATGAACGTATGAGAGCCTACTTGCGCAACTCACTTTTCGCTGAATTTGTAGGTAAATGCGCCGCCTTTTAAATTTCTCTTTGAATTGAGTCTGGACACGCCTGAAGCGCCCCTGCAGCTGACAGAACATGAGCTGGGTGCTCAATGCAGGATTCTTTGATGTCTGTATTTCAGGGTTGGATATGTGATAATTTGGTTTTCAAGGCTGTCCTATTACAAAGACTCTGACAACTTCAGCTTAGCAGCACTTCAGTACCCTACAATCCATTCAACATTGTGTAATTTATGGATTAACTTCTCATTCATGAATTTACATATTAACAACCGTTCACTGTGGTTAAACTTTTATTTTCTAGCTGTTGGGTTTGCATTTATTTAGCCTATATATTAATGATTTCCCAAACAGTGTCACAATATAGAAATACAAATGTATGCTGATGACACCATTGTGTACACACACACACACAAAAACAGCAGCAAAGCCAACAATTGCATTAGAGAGGAATCCACACTGTCTCAATCAGTCATGTATGAGTCTAATTGTCAATAAGAATTGTATTTTATTTTTTTCTAAAACCATGATACAACCTCCTAATGTCGATATTCATATTAGAGGTGAAAAGATTGACATTGCCACTGGTTTTAAATATCTTGGCGTGGTTCTGGATCAAAATGTGAACTTAAAGAATCATACAAAGAAAATGGTCAAAAGCATAAAGTACAACAGAATAAACTGGTATATAATCACTGGACTGAAGCAAAATGTGACCACATTCAGCACAGACACGGACATTAACCTACAAGCAGAGCAGCTGTTGCTGCTGCTGCTAGCACTGCTAACGTTAGCCACACTGTGTGACAGGCTGGCAGCAAACATCAGTGAGTTGTTGTCATGTTTTGTACATTTATGTGTAATGTTTGTATCGCACAACACAAAGTGGAATGTATTTCAGTGGCATTTAAAATACAATTTGGCGATTTATGACGATGTATTTCATAATTTTATAATTAGACAAACAATATAAGTAGTTAGCAATTAATTAATTGATTCAGTCATTATCAGGTAAAACAAAATCTAATTAAATGTGTTCACAGACTTAATAAGTTTATTTTTTCATGTTAATAAACTGTATAAATAAGTTGAGTATAGTGCAAATAAAATATTAGAAACCATCTCTAGCCCCACTGACATGCACTTATTAGCCTAATGATCATTAATAACCCCGTCTTTGATGAAAAAAGAGCTGTTTTTGAGACTCACTGTTATCTTGTTACGATTATGTGCTAACAGTAAGATAATAGTACTCTTGGAGGTCCCTGGACCATTGTTTGAGAACCACTAACCGAGCAGGTGATGCCACAGGGACATCTGGTTTCTGGACATCACAAACGTTTAGAGAACATTTTAATCATAAAAGTTCATAGGAAACAACATTGCTGGGTTTCATATTAGCTGTAAAGAGGTTTCTAGTAGACTAATTTACGCTTGTTATGATCCTTTCACGTATGTCGTATTGCATTGCATGCTGGGGGCAGGCTGGTGAAACAGCCATGTTTCTCTTTAGTCCTTATAGAAACAAACCTGGTTTATAAAGTTTTAAATGGTTTGGCTCCTCCTCCACTATGTGACTTAGTGTATTCTCGCTCAGTAAATTCTCTCAGATCCTCAAGATTATCCTCCATTCGAGACTGTAAATTACCACTTTGCTGCACTGCATTTGGGCAATCAGCTTTTTTCTGTAAAAGCCACAAATCAGTGGAGCACTCTGCCTGACGATGTGAGGAGCTGCAGCTCCGTCACTGCTTTCAAAACCTACTCGAAAAATCTGTTCAAAGATGCTCAGCTCTGTACTCACTGACCCTGAACTCTGGACTTCATGACTTGTTTTATTTTGAAAAGCATACAGTTGTGATGAGCTATTGTGTGTAGCTCTGTATTGTGTCTGTGTTGTGCTTTTGTGTGCAGCTTTGTATTGTATTGTGTGTTTTGTGTGATACATCAAATGGTGACATTTGTGTTTTAAACTTTAAATGACCAGAAGAGTTCAAGTAAGAATTTCATGCAGTCCCTGTGATCTTTTTAGACTTAGATTAATTGTCCCAGAGGGCGATTTGTTTTCACAGCCAGTGCGGCATAGAAACATACAGATGTCACAGATATACATAGAGATTACTTTGGTTTCTGATGTCTTCCCAAAGTGGATCCAAACAGACACTCCTTTATTCTCCTCCGGAGCCACTGCAGCCAGCTGGGTCACCTCTCAGCTGACACAGCCCTGACTGTAAAAGGAGTTTTCCTCCGAGTTCTGCCCTTTAGTCAGCGTGCCGGTCCCTCTCAGCAGCTCACGTTGTTACAGCTGTGTGACAAAAGCTTTTGATTAATTATAGGAGCTGTTTACTTTTATTCTAACAGGATTTGAATATGTTTTCTGTGAAGACAGACAGATGAATGCCTCTTCTTTCCTTCCTTCCTTTGATGGCAGTGGACTCATTTTACCTCTCATTTGTCCAGGTTAATTCACACTGTAGTTTCCAACAGTACTACTGCCAAACCTTTTAGTTCTGATGTCAACATCACTGTTTATATCACAGTAGATTGACGAAATGACCTTAAAAGGCATACCATCGGCATAAAAAAGAAAAATAGACTCATTCGAACATAATCCCTCACAATTATCGCTTGTGACTCATATGCTTTTATTTTGAAGCAGAAGTTTATGCCTTCAGCATATAAAAATATGTTTTTGATTTTGGGGTGAACTGTCCCTTTAAAGCCTCTTGTGACTTGTGATAGTGATCAAATACAGATTTATTACTTGTTTATATGTAGATGTTTTAATAACATCATCTACATTTGATCGTTGATCATTGACTACTACCAGTCAGCACAGATAGAAAGCATACTAGGATATTTTACTCATGTAAAAGTAAAAGCACATAATTTAAAGTGTACTTAGGTAAAAGTTTGGAGTAACTGTGTTCAAATCTACTCTGAGTAAACATTACTGCATTCAAATTCTAAAAGTGGGTAGGTGGTAAAGAAATAATGCTATATGATGATAATGATATTGTTACATTAAATACCTTAAATTAAAAAAAAACACATTTAAGCTGGAAAATAAAGTTCATTAACATGTCACAGTACTAGAGCCCTGATGCCCAAACCAACATTAAATTCTTCTTCTCAGTGTGCACTTTGCAGCCTCTGCATACGACTGATTACCAGTTATAAATATACAACTGCCCTCCTCCATTCTGCCTTACGTACAATTAAACAAAATAATGGACAATAGATAAAAAGGACTATGGACGCTGGAGGGGGTGGAATAAGTGTTATTAAGTTACATAATTTAAATAACCTGCCACTTCAGCAGCAGAATAAAACATCACCATGGCAGTAACACAGGGACGTATAAACAATATAAATTCCACAGCAGCTTTAGGCCACGAACACACATATTAACACAACAGGAGAGCACAATTACTCGCTTATTTTTGGAGCAGTCAGCCGCACAGTCTTCATTAGCGAATGGAACTTGCTCAAGTGTTGTCACGTAATTATCATGGAACTTTAGTCACATGATAACAGGTGGCTGTAAACAGGGGGGACATGTTAACTCCTGCTTTTGTTCAAAGATGGATACACTAATGACATGATTGTGTGTGTGTGCCTGTGTGTGTGTGTGTGTGTGTGTGTGTGTGTGTGTGTGTGTATGTGTATGCATGAGCAGAGAAGCCGTGTGTGTTGTTCTGCAGCCCAGTGGGTCGAGATGTCCCGGTCCTGATGGCTGACAGAGTGATGGATGGGACGCCCTGTGGACCGTACGAAGCTGACCTTTGTGTCAACGGGAGGTGTCAGGTACGCACACATGCTCACACACCCACGCATATGCAAAATTATGTCATGGAATGGTACACATCAAATACAATTAGACTTTATGATTAGACTCAAGAGGGACAAAGTTTCACATGCTTCGAGGGGTGCAATCGCTAACCCCACCTACGTAGTCCTCCTCTTAAGTGCTTTCATGTGCATCGCTCAGGTCAACCAAAGGCACCTCCCTGTCTTGAAACAGCACAGGCGGTGTAAGCTTTCAACATACCAATCGCCTGATTCTCAACAGTCCTGCAGATGTTTGATAGGTTAGAAGCAGCTAAGAAGGTAGAGCAGGTTGTTCAGTAATCTCTGGATAGGCAGTCTGATCCTTGGCTCTTCCTTTCCGAAAGGGGCAAGACACTGAACCTCCCGATTGGCCAGCACCTTGAATGTGTGTGTTTCCACATGTGCCTATTCTTAGCCCTGGGCTAAGAGTTAACACTGGGATAGTTCAGCCCCTTTTTGCAGACAAATTGTTAACCGAAGTTTAACCTAAGCCCAGGTGTACACAATTCACTCTACACCTCAACTTGGCCTGGTTTAAGTGTCTGTTGTAACACGCAACTGATGTTTGATTTATAGGGTTTTTCACACTACACTTAGCTTAGGGCTAAAAGTATTCTTAGAACCCGCTTAGCCCAAGATATGAAAGCTTTCACACTGGAACAATCCTGGCACATTCCAAAGTGGGCTAACCCCGACTTTAGCCCTAGCCTTGCTGGCCCTCCTCTGAAGCTGGGTTGTCCACTGAAAATGGACTAAACACTGGGCTAAAGGTACTGGTGTGAAATTAAGCTATGTTTACTTTCTGTTTACTTTAGCCCCATTTCACACTGGCTACTATTACCCTTGTGTTTTGTCAGTTTTCGGGAAAAAACACACAAACTCTAGCTAGCCCTGCTCCAGAGCAGGGTAGTGCCAGTGTGAAATCGTTCTTAACCTGGAGCTAAGCCCATCCTAAGACTGCTTTTAGCCCTGGGCTAAGTGCAGTGTGAATAGTCGGAAAGACCTCTAGAGGCCATGTTAATTATGACTTTAATGGGGCTACAAAACATTATTGGGAGGCTCAGAGTGGATAGATTAATCAAAAAGCATGCAAATTTAACACTAGTTTTACACTATTTGCTTCCTGTGTCCCCCAACAGTCAATGGCTTCATTTAGCCATGAACACGATCTTTGCTTGACCTGAACCACGTAGTTTTGTGCCTAAACCATGACCAAACCCTCACCATAGAAATCCATCAAGCTGTCTAGTCCAGTCTGTTGCAGTTTGTTGCATCAGAAAGGTTGCTTTCACGTTTCCACTGGCAAAATTTGTGGATGGTACCAATATAACCCCTCCATTGCATTCTGTTTTTTCGTCACCCCCTTGAAGTTCCAAACCAGATGAGCCTATACTAAAAGATGAAGAATAATGCAAAAATGTAAAACACTGCAGAATTCTGATTGATCAGAGAGCTGGAACAACTAGAACCATCTTGTTGTCTGCACTCTGATGTGGGATTTTCCCAAAATCTCTTTTTTAAGAAGTCTTCTGTCTTACTGCCAGCAGTGTTTTCTAAAATCAAGTGTCTCTCCTTATAATTAACAACCATATACTGTGAAGAAAGAACACAAAACAGCAGAAAATTGACAATGGATGCGAGTGGACCAGAGGAAAAGGTTAGCGATAAGTTGTCAACCTGGCAGTACATGTACAGTATAGGTTACCATATGTTGGTTAATAAATGCTGCAGCTTCTCAAGACAGAGAAGAGTCTTGCCTGTTGCTTTCCAACTGCTGGAAAAGTGAAAAGGGTTAGCCTTGGGCCAAACCCCGACTAATGAACCAATCTACATTTAAGAATACTGTCTTCAGTGGAAACACAAGACAGATCTTGGATGAATGTACGGTTTCCAGGGTACCATACCAATACTGTTTGGTGAAAACTTGGCTTATGTGATGGTTTTGGAGGCTCCACTATTGTATTGACAACCTCTATGTATTTGCTGAATTTTAAGGTCATGCTGGGACAGTGACAATGATCCCACTTTTAGATCATTAGTTTGTGAAGTTCAAGCTTTTACAAGGTGGCATCATGAGTCTGTTGCTGTAGAGCTCAAGTAATTTCAAGGTTACTCTTTATGTTGAAATGAGACAATAGCAGCTACAAGTGATTTATGATAATAATATCTGCAGAAATGTAGCCAAGTTTCAATGTCGATGCTGCAGGATGAGCTGGTGGTTAAAGAGACTGACCCTAACTTTAGCCTAAGGCTTGCTGCCCCTGCTCCAGAACTGGATTGTCTCCTGAAAATTGACTACACATGGGTCTAAAAGTATCCTTTGTCACATGGGCACCTTTTAGCCCCGTGTTTAGTCAGTCTTCAGGGGATAACCATGCAGAGTCATGGCTGACCCTACTTGGGAGCAGGGCCAGCAAGCCCAAGGCTAAAGTCAGGGTTAGGCCATTTAGGAATGTCCCAGGATAGTGCCAACATGAAATCTTTCTGAGCCTGGAGCTAAGAAGGCTCTAAGAATGATTTTAGCTCTGAGCTAAGTGCAATGTGAAAAACCCAAAAGACCTCTAAAAGCCATGTGAATTATGACTCTATTTTATGGGACTGCAAAACCTCACACAGAGATGGTCAGGATGGATAGATGGGTCAAAAAGCGTGCAAGTTTACCACTGGAGACCACCGTTGGCTCCCCATGTCCTACAGCAATCAACATTGGTTCATTTAACCATGACCACAATCTTTGCTAAACCATAACCAAGTTGTTTTGTGCCTAAACCTAACCAAACCCTAATCAGAGAATTTGGCAGATCAAAAAACTTGAATATAAATCTATGGATTGGTTTTGGAAATCACTGTCAGATGTCATTGGTCTGCTGAATGGGTTGTCACATCACTTACATGGCTTGTTCTGGAAGCCACGGATGAATGATATATTTTGTTGGTTGGTTTCAAGGACTTGTTGTGACAGTGATAATGATCCCACTGTTGGATCATCACTGTGTGAGGTCCAAGCTGTTACGAGGTGGTATCATGAGTCTTAACTCTTGCTTCAGAGCTCAGGTAGTTTCAAAGTTACTATTTATGTTGAAATTGGCCAATGGTAACTACAAATAGTGACATAATGACATCAGCAGTCATTATAATGTAGCTGGATTCCAATGTCATAGCTGCAGCTGATGGTTAAAGAGACTGATTCCAACTTTAGCCTAGGGCTTGCTGGCCCTACTGTGCGACTGGATTGTCTCTTGAAAATTGACCACACATGGGTCTAAAAGTACCGTTGCATTCTGCTTACTGTAGCCCTGTCTCACATTGGCACCTTTTAGCCCCATGTTCAGTCCATATTCAAGGGATAATCACACAAACACAGGGCTGACCCTGCTCAGGAGCAGAGCCAGCAAGCCCAAGGCTAAAGTCAGGGTTAGGCCATTTAGGAATGTGCCAGGATAGTGCCAACGTGAATTTTTTCTTAGCCTGGAGCTAAGAAGGGTCTAAGAATGCTTTTAGCTCTGAGCTAAGTGCAATGTGAAAAGCCCTTAAGACCTCTAGCAGCCATGTGAATTATGACTAATTTACAGGACAACTAAATCTCATATAGATATGGCAAGGGGTGGATAGATCAATTGGGTCAATTAGTATGTGAGTTTACCACTGGAGACCACTGTTTGCTTCCCATGTCTTACAGCAATCAACACTCGTTTCATTTAACCATGACCACAACCTTTGATTAACCCTAACCAAGTTGTTTTTTATGCCTAAACCTAAGCAAACCCTTGTCATAGCTAATCAAGGCAGATCAGAAAATGTGAATATAAATCTATTGATTGCTTTTGAAAGTCACTGACAAATGTCATCGTTCTGCTGAATGGGTTGTCACATCACTTACATGGGTTGTTCTGGAAGCCACTGATGATGATGACAGTGAATTATGTATTGTGTTGTTTAGTTTCAAGGACTTGTCGTGGCAGTGATAATGATTCCACTCTTAGATCATCACTGTGTGAGGTTTAAGCTTTTACAAGGTAGTATCATGAGTCTTTAGCTCAAGTAGCTTCATGGTTACCCCTTGTGTTGAAATGGGACAGTAATAACTACAAATAGTTATATAATAATATCAGCAGCCATTCTAATGTAGCCGGGTTCCAATGTCATGGCTGCAGGATGAGCTGCTGGTTTGAGAGACGGGTCCATAAATAAAAGACCCAAAGTCTTTACAACAGCTAAGGGAGTGTGAAGGGGGAGAGACTTTGGCACTGCTGTCACCACTGAAAAAAAAATCAATCAGTCATGAAATAAATAAACATATAAACCCATGTCCCAGTGCAGAGCTGTGAAGGAGAATGCCCCTACAGGGATCAATAGAGTACAGTCATTCATTAGCAGCTAGCAGTGGTGGAGTGGATCCACAGGCTGCTCCCCTGGGGAGGGTTGAGGAGTTTATTTGGATCTGGTGTCCCGACTACAGTCAGTCTTTTGTGTTTATTTGCAAATGTTGGATGCCTGTACATTTGGGAGGAATTCCCCCTCCTTCTGGCAGAGACAGAGAGAGAGACAGAGAGGCCCAAAAAGTCGAATATGGATGCAATTATCATGACGCACATGTGCTCACAAAATACTTACTTCTGCCATTGTGCTGTTCCTCCCATCTAGACTGGGTTTGTACAGACACTGGGTTCAAGATTCATGTTTGAATTATGATAAGAGTCATATTAGGCTAACAGCCTAATAATTTGATTAACCTGACCAGTGTTCGGACTGTACATGACCTCTTGTCAGTCTGTGAAATACTGAGGTGATACTTAAAAAACAAAACTAGTAGAGAGTGCAGCACTACACCAGGCAACAGATGGTGAAGCACCTACTGCAATGCCACCACACCTGCCAGATGCAACTGGATATTTGCAAAGTTTTGAATAACCTAGAGGGGTTTTTTTGTTTTATGTAGTGCAAGTTTTCTTATCCAGATATTGTTGCAGCCACATACAACTCTGAAAATTTCAGCACACATTGTTAATTCACTCATGTGTCTTGGTCTTCAGATGTGATATAGGGGACATAATGTGCATTAAATTGTCCATAAATTCTCCCTGGAAAGTGACCGCAACAATATATATATTTAGTAAAGTGTCAGTTCTCTTTAAGATGTATAGAATAGTTTAATGGTTTTGTAATCAAGTGTCCTGCGTACACGTAATAAGGAAACAATTAACGGCATTAGTCCAAACTTAACAATTTTAATGTTACTATTTATGTAGAACGTTTTATTTATTTAGAACCTAGATTCTCAAACTGTGGTTCAAGTACCACTGGTGGTATACAAGCTCCCTCTAGTGGTAGACAGATTTTTTTTAATGGACTAAATTAATTTAGAAACATGATATTATCAAAATACTACAAAATTTTGAATGAAAATAAATATGAGATGTTGTAATGCAATTTAAATAAAATTTTGTCATTCCTGTATTTTTGTTTTCGATATCAGCCTTCTACATAGTCACAATCATGCACGTAGCACGCACATATGTCATCCATGATTACAGGTAGTTATGAGCTAAACTGTAATGGTAAGACAGTAAGATGAGGTCAAATTAAGACACTGGAAATGAATGCTTCCAAAACACTGCAATCTTAGCTCCAAATGGGAACTATTACGAAGAAAAGTGCAGATTAGGAGCCAAATATTTCAAGCAGCTGTGTTGAAAACAAAGCGGATGAAAGTAAACTGAACTGCTAGTAGCTACTTAAGAAGTGCCAGTGAAGTGTCCACAGCACCTGCTAGCACTAAATTGCGCAAAACAATAAGGTGGTACTTGGAGAGTTCAGTGTTTTGTGAGGTGGTACACTGTGTAAAAAGATTGAGAAACACTGATTTAGAAAAATACCAGGTGGCTTTATAATAATGTGATATATATATATATATATATATATATATATATATATATATATATATATATATATATATATATATATATATATATATATATATAGAAACCTACATTTTTGGAGACACTCACAAAAGCTGAAATTCTGAATAATTCACACTTGATGATGCCTATTTGTAGGTCAAAGTTGTAGCTATTGAGAACGTTCATGTTTTGGCATAAAGCTGATTAGATCACCACCAATAACTGAATATTACTCCTGCAAATAACCACCATCATGCTCAATTTCTCAACAAAGCATATTTCAGAGTTAAGCGAGTTAACAGTTGATTTTGTAATGAAGTCTGCTTCTCTCTATGCACACCTCATCAACATGGCGACCATGCAGACATGTAGTGGAGATGTACAGCAATGGGTGCATCATAACATATCAGGTCATCTGCAGATGCTCCGGTTTAAGACTGAGCAAAACTTTTCCATGGATGTCAGTTTTTGAGCCATGACAAAGGCCAAAATGTGTCCTGCAACAGACTTGGTAAGCCTTGTTTTTAGCCTAGCAATCATAGTTCATTACTTGCAGGCCCTACCAGTCAGGTAAGCAGTTGCTATAAATCAGAACAGTCAATAGTTTTTCAAAAGCATACAGTCATAAATGTGTGCAGGGTGATGTGTCCACAAGTACGTGAGATCAGCTGCGGCCAGCTACGCCTGGAGGAGATAAATAGGATGAGAGTCATATATGGGTAACAGCTAAGGTTGATTTATCTTACCAGTGTTTGGAACATTCTATCCCATTTACTGCAAATCACATACACCTCTAGCCAGTCTGTGAAATACTTGGCTGGCACTTCAAAGAAAAACTCCATCAGTCAGACATCATCACACAGTTTTTCATCCTATATACCTATAGCCAGAGAAAAAAAGACGAAAGCTTATTAAAAACTTTTTAACAAGTTTGCACAACATCTTTAAGACAACGCAATCAAAATATTGGAAAGAATTCGCTTGGAAAATTAACACGGGGCTTTTGCAACAACAGAAATCCTTTCAAATATTGTTTATCAGGTAGCACTAAATGCTGGAGGGAATGTGTGGAACAGGAAGCTAATTATTCTCATACTTACTTATTTACTTTTGTCTTGTGTTGACAAAGTTTGGGGGTCAGTTCAAGAGAAAACCATGAATATTTTTAATTTTAAGAAACTGCTACAGCAGCCCAATGTTATATTAAGTTTCCAGGAGAAGTGGAGAGGGGATGAAATAAATATTTTTATACAATAACAAATAGCTGCATTAAAACAAATTACACAGAGCTGGGTAAATGTTAAATCACCCTCTATTAATGCATGGGAATTAACAGTTGAAGAGATTAAAGGAGTAGAAAGAATCATTTAGAGGCTGAGAAACAGAGAGGAGAAAATCCCCTCATCTCTTTCTCTCTTTTTTCTTTCTTTCTCTATCGTTGCTTTATTTCCATCATTCTGTCTGTAAAAACAAACACTGTTAAAATGTGGCAGGATGAATGAAATAAGTGATGAATCTGATTACCTGTAGTGTGAAAACTAGCAATAAAGTAATAAAAAAGTTTGCACAACAAGCGCATTTTTGCATTTTTGCCAATCCACCATGCATTTGCAAAGCTTTGCATCAAAACTGACCCACCTGCAGTTATATCTAAACCAACCTGACCCGCCCTAACAAGTTCATATAAGACTTGCAACCTGTCTAAGAGGCTCATCAAACTGGGTTTCTCCTTTTCCCGTCTGTTTCCTTTGGTCTGCTCACCTCTGCCTTTGTCAGCTTCCAACACCCACATCATGCATCTGCTGGGCCCTGCCAAAACATTCCAGCCTGCACGCTGGCTCTGTCTTACAGCTGAGAGGGAGAGGCAGTGGAGGAGGAGGTGGAGGATGGAGGAGGCTGTGAGCTGCAGACAAAGAGAAGTAGGCAGATACTGAGGTTACAGAGGGAGGAGGAGGCATGGATGTTATTCTAAGCCTGGCATGTGAGACTCAGGCATGCTATGAAAACACTGGCAAGGAGGGAGAGAGAGAGGGAGAGAGAGAGGGAGAAAGGAAGCAGACAGGAAAAGGGGAGAGGAATATATTCAGTGAAGCTATGAAAATAGACTGTGTCTGCTGGAGGAGGACCCTGGAAGTCTGACTGAGCTGGAGAGAGGGCCATATGGCTCTCTGATTCAGCAAACTGCTCCATGCATTGCTTTCTCCTGCACTGTGTGTGAGTGTGTGTGTGTGTGTGTGTGTGTGTGTGTGTGTGTGTGTGTGTGTGTGTGTGTGTTTCTGGCTTAAAATTTAAATTCCTGATGTAGTAAAAAAAAAAGTCTTGTGAGCCTCATGAATCTGTTCCATAGATGTGTTGCTGATTCAGACACACACACGCACACAGCTTTATCTCCTAAAACCTGTCAGCAGTAACTGCCCCCTCTCAGCAACAATAATCATTTTTCTTTTCTGTGATCACACCTTTCTGTTGTCCTAGCAATGCCTGTTCATCTTCAGTCTTTAGTTATTCTGTCCCACAAGAGCTGCATTTCCACTGCATGGTATGGCTCGACTCGACTCAGCTCACTCTTTTTTTTTAGTTTTCCATTGTGCATAGTATGTCTGTGTAGGTTCTCAGTCATCCAGGTCATGGTATCCGTAGCAAGGTTTGTTGTAGGCAACTGGACTTCATAGAGTTCTTGAAGACGTTTCGCCTCTCATCCAAGAG